>ML802995.1:0-32869 GCA_009831015.1 Picea engelmannii
ATAAATAAAACATAATTGAACTTTAAAATAAATTTTTAAATTTAAAATACATAATTGAAATTTGAATTTTAAAAACATAAAGTTCTAAGTTGAACTATCTTCTAAATTCTAATGACTTACGTGGCAACAAAATGTTCCTTGAAACAACAACATCTTCATAGCCAAATAGTCCAGTACCATCCCGATACATCTCTATCTCGCGATTAATATCAAGGCGAATCGCGACATCAGGTACTATCCTTTGAAGACAAGCATGGAGCCCTTTCGTCACCTCGCCATCAAAAGCAAAGTTTCATTTGTAGGAAAATGCAGGGTTAAGGAAAATTGTTGCTGCATGAATGGGTCGATGGAGCATCCCGGTCCATCGAGTATCAATCAAATCCCATAATAACATCTGTCTACGAAACCCGTGGCTACCCTTTCCCACATAATAAGCCCGAATAGCTTCTTTGGCCCTATCCATGGCCTCATACAAATAGCCCATTGCTGGCTTATCGCTATCAACCAATCTCAAAACCTTTACCAAATGTTCACTCACTGAGCACACCTCTGCCACTCCTTCCCAGAAGGAGTCACTGTACACCAATTTAACAATGGCTTTCCCATCCTCTTTCTTGCTATGTGTAGAATCCCGCCACTCATCACAAACAAACATTTGCTTCAACTCAAATTGACATTGAAGCAAAGATTGAAGAGTAATGAAGTTGGTGGCAAAACGAGTGATTGCAGGATGTTGCAACTCCATGTTTCTGGTGTGTCTCCTCATGAGGCTAAGAACCCAAATATGGTTATATATGAACTTAGGGACGCTCCTGGCCTGATCAATCACCTCCTTGATGAAGGAGGTTTTCCCCATATCCTCGAGCATCAAATCAATACAATGTGCAACACATGGAGTCCAAAACAATGAACGGTTCCTCTCCATAAGTAACCTACCAACAACCACATAATTAGCTGCATTATCTGTTATGATTTGCACCAGATTATGCACGCCGATCTCTTGGATGAACGCATCCATCAACTCACACAACAATGCTGCATCTTCCACATGTGCTGATGCATCTATTGATTTGATAAACATGGTACCTCTAGGACAATGTACCAAGAAATTGAGAAGGGGCCTACCCTTCCTATCTGTCCAGCCATCAGACATCACTGTGCATCCAGATATCTCCCATGACTTCTTAAACTCTGCCAATCTAGAGTTGATGTCTGTCTTTTCTTCTTGAAGAATTGCCCCCTGGAACTCCTCAAAGGTAGGGCTTTTATACCCTAGGCCAACAACATCAATGGCATCACACATCGATTGCCAAAATGGATTATTCTTGGTGATGCTGAGAGGTATGTCACTCCAGAAAAGACACCTCCCCACAACCCTGTCTGCTTCTTTCTTCTCCTTTTTCTTGAACATTGACCTGATGGAAGGATGTGCTCCATGGGTGGTTCGTTCTGGAAAATAAGATGAAATCCTCCGGCTCCCGGTACCTGACTCTGTGGAGCCCCTCCCACTACCCTGTCCCTCTGTGGCAGATGTCCCTGAACTTCTAAATGAAAGTTTAGCATTCCTTGCTGCTTTTTTATCTTTATTTTTATCCTTTGCTTCAAGTGCATCAAGCACAATTCTCATAATCTACGGGGTTGATTTATCACAAACGCCAACATCATGCTCGAGGATTTTAGCTAAATGATATTTCAACCTGCAAATCCCTCCTGGCATGTTCACCCTACAAAGTTTGCAATTCAATCTTTGTCGATTTGTCCCATCTTCAGGGATCCCATACACCCAAAATGGATCCAAAGGCTTTGGCATTTTTTTTGATGAAATTGACAGCTTCAAAATTCAACCCTAAAGCACAAAAAAACAAGAAAACGATATTAAACCCCACTAGAAAAAAATAACAGCGCATTGGTAAAAAAAAGCAGACCTCTAGATTAGATTATTAGCAATGAAAAATGACAATAAGAGGGTGGAGAAAAAATTAACAGCAAGGCTCAAGCTTGTTGTCCCATAAAAAAAAAACATTATATTGTTTTATGGGCATGAAAATCATGGCAAAATGACAAAAAAACAAAAAGAAAATGTAGGCAAGCAAACTTGCAAAAATCTATGGAAAATAAACATTGACATGGAGGGATTTAGATACATACCTATGAATGGAAGATTTAACACCGGTTGGCAAATGAAATTGAACCCTTGCTCCACTTAGAAATCCTTGATGGTGATGATGATGGTTGTTAAGTTGCCTCCACAGTGATTGAGGAAGACCACAAACTCTTCTCCTTACTTCTCCACAAGCAAAAAATCAGAAATGACAAAAAAAAAACAAAAAATGTGCCCTTATGCCCTGCGGGTCCTTGCGTCCGACGACTTTTAAGGTCGAACCACAACTTTTAGGAAACAGTCGACCGACTTTTAGTAAAACTCGTGACTTTTTAAAAATCATAAAAATCACGACTTTTAAGGATTTAAAAATCGGTCCAATGTAAAAGTCGTGAAAAATTGCCGACTTAATCAACACTGATTATTATTCCACATTATAAAAAAATAAACTATTGTATCTTATCTTTTACTCTAATTTAACTTTTATAAAAATATTTTTTAATTGTATATACTGATCATCATATAACTTTAAAGTAGTTTTTATTTTAATTTAATTATTTTTAATATTTAATAAATAAATAAAGTTTTTATAAAAAACAAATTAGAGTAAAAGACAACATACACTAGTTTATTTTTTTATAATGTGTAACAATAACAAAATAAAGTAAAATTGGTAAGAAAAGTGATCATCACCTAACTTTAAAGTGTTTAAAAAATGTTTTTTAAACACTTTAAAGTTAGGTGATGATCACTTTTCTTACCAATTTTATTTTCATAGTAATTGCTTATCCCCTCTTGTTTTGGGTATCGAATGTATAGTTGTCAAGCGTGTTTGTATTCTTTATTAGTTTATTGTATAGTTGTCATGCATCTTTATTTGGGTGTATTCTTTATAAGAACACAAATAAGAAATAGAAAGGTTGACAATATTTTGTCCCCACACTTTGCATGCGTTTCAACATTTTTTGGGTGGAATTTTATTTGTAGATTTAGTTGTCTAAGTTTAATGATTAGTTTCAAAATCATTATTTGTTTGAGAGATACTTTAGTTGTTAAGTTTAGGAAACTTTGTTGATAAGATTTTGGATACATTGAGTTGAAGAAACTTGATTCATGAGATATTGAATTATTGAATAATAAAAAAGTTATGAAAATTTTGTTTATAAGATGTTGAATAATCAAAAAAAATTAGGATGTTTATTTATTTAGACATTTTTCTAAATTTTATGGTATTAGAGTCTTGTGTTGAGTTTAAGTTAGAGATTTTTATCATGTGTCCATGTGCCACCACTTAAGTATATTAAGTGACTATGTTGCAGCGAGTGTATTAGATGAGAATTATTGTTTGAACAATTTTAATGTTTGTATGTTCTTCACTTAAGTGCATTGTTGTGATCAAAGTGATTTAGAAACTAATTCTTTCGAAGCTTTGTTTGAAAACTTCATATCGTGACCTAAAAGGAATTAAATGATGGTATATTAACAATTTTAACATTCACTAGAAAGTGTCCCTAGGTTCTTCTGTTCTCAATTTCAAGAATCATGGGTCGATCACAAAGTTGTCATGAATTCTCCATCGTCAACCACTTCTTGGAAGATCACGAAGATGGATCTACCTTTGAGTGAATGTTATGCACCAAATGACCAAGAGAGAGAGAGAGAGAGAGAGAGAGAGAGAGAGAGAGATGTAATTCCATGCTTTGATAAAGAGAGAAGAATTAATGTGAAGCCTCTTTGAGGGGCAACCTCCTTTTATAATAAAACAAATGTACAAGATGAGATGATCCTAATATTAGGTCTCCTTGGTGTGTGTGTGTGTGTGTGTAGAGGAGGCCAAGGATACAATTACAATTGAAAGGTCTACCCGACAATACTAATATAACAATAGAAATACAACAAATCAATATTGGTAAGGTACCAGATCTATTATAATAGCAGAAAACAAAAATTTTGCAGAGAATAACAACGGAACAACACAATATATGAAACGACAACACAAAAATAATACCTTTATTGATAGGAAACAATGTTCACTTGCCTCTTCGAGGGGGCAACCTCTAGTAGAGCAACGCTCTATTACAATAAATCTCCAGACAAAGCTTCTCATGACTCCTACTCTTATTTATACTAATTCTATCTTCTAAAGATCATTCTAGAGGAAGATACTTCTAGAAGCGAAAGCTTCTATTAGGTCTTCTTACATTGACTTATTCCAATTTATTAAATAGGCCTTATTAACTAATGTCATCCTTTATTGCATGGAAATATATTATTCTATATATGTGAGGGGTTAGAGAGGTTAGGTCCCTAACATGCCCTACCCTTTGAAAAAGAGCCTCGTCCTCAAGGTTTTAGATGAGGAAACTATTGCAAAATGGTAACCGACTCCCAAGTGGCATCTTCGAGAGTTGTATCTTTCCACTGCACTAATACTTCCACGATGGTGCACTGACAAAGATGACACTCACGTTGGTCCTGTTATTGCATAGTTTGTAGTTAGGAAAAAGCTTGAAGAAAAGAGGTCAAACTGGCGTAACTGAACCAATCCCACCCACTATCACCTCGATGGGAAGGTTCTTTCTGTTTAGGGAGGTAAGGCCCAGGGGAGACGTCCTCGGTGACCTGGGGTTTTGAGAAGGAAAAAAGGGCTTAGAAAGGCTAAGTGATAATAATCCTCCTCACAAGTCACCACCTAATCAGAAAGTCTTGGCTAAACAACCAATAAAGATTTAAGATAACCGGAAGTAGTAACCAAGAAGTATCCTTGCCCGAGACAAAGCAATACGAAATTGTATGCGCAAGCTTGCTTGCTGGTTAGTACTTCATATAATCAATGACTTTTCTGATAATAAGCAATTGAGCAATAATATTGATGAAGTAAATCAATGTTTACACTATAGCAATGATTACAATATCACTTCTCAATAAATGCTAAAGAAACTTGGCATTCAATGTAACAAAATCAATACTTCATAGATAATGCCTTAACCAACCATTCAATTTCTTTAAAAGTAAAACGAAGGCTACACAAAGGTGTTTATAACACAAGAAGATGACGACAACACTAGGGTTAGTAGAATTAGTCTAGGCTGAGGTTAGTAAATGTTAGAGTTTGTTCAAAGTATTGAAAGTTTGTTTTATGATCAAGTTACTCAATGCACAAGGCCTTAGATCAGTGCACTCCTAGGGTATATGGAGTCAAAGAGAGGATGCAAAGGCTGAAGGACTAAGTGATAATGGTAAACTAAGGACAAGAGAGTTAAACTTTGAGGTGTTGATATGGCAAGGACTCAAAGATGAAACCCTAGGGGAGAGAGACTCACTTTGGTGTAGAAAACCTAGGCCTTAGTGCTCTCTCCTACTTCCTTAGCTCAATGGAAAAAACAACTAGCTTGAAAAATGATTGATCTAAGACAAGAGGGTTAGCAAGTGATGTGTTGCTATAGCAAGGCTTCACTAGGCAAACCCTAGGGAAAAATGACTCACCAGGTGTAGAATAGCTAGGCCTTGATGTGTTTTTCTCCTTCTTAAGTCAACAAGGAAAAAACGGCTAGGCTAGAAGGATGGATAGAGTGTTGCAATGGCAAGGCTCTATCTTCTCCATGCAAATCAAATGGCTAAAAATCTTGATGGGGACATGAGACAAGGACATCAACTAGTGCTTGTCACCTAGGGTTTGATTCAACAAAATATAATAACATATGCAAGTAAATGAAACTAAAAGCATTCAATTAAGAAGTGTTTGTAGAAATTCACTTACATAAACTAAGAAAACATGTAGCAAAACCCTAGTTGTAACACCTTCCCCCAAGAGAAATGCCAAAAATGCCAATTAAAATCTTCCTTCAACAAGTGCGCCTCAATATTTCAGCCAATAACCCTAAGAAGGGCACAAATTTCAGACCTCACTAATGAGTGAGTCAAAGATCATAAAATGATAGTGAAAACCCTCAATATATAGTGTACCAATGACCTAAATTACATTTTAGGTCATTAAAAGGTCGACAAGGCCAAAATACCCAAATCATACCGTTTTATATTAAATGCTTAAATTAAAACCCTAATCAAGCAATAAAGAGATTTCATCCCCTTTCTAGGGTGACGTTAGCCCCTTCTAGGGAAATTGCAACCTCCTGGAGCAAAATGTTAGCCTTCCTTGGGCTTCTCCAAGCTGCCACACGTGCCAAAACTGCCAAAGTTGCCTCCCAAAACGTCCATAATGCTGGGTGACATCATGGGCATCCTGGGAGACGTCCTGGGCCTTCCAAGGCCAACGTTCCTGTGGAGAGGTCTCAACCCTCCTAGGTACAGGTTTGCTCAGCTGCCTCTGGTGGATTCTTTTGCTCTTCCTTGGTATAATTGCTTTGCCCTGTCTCTGCCCCTTGTTGGGGTCTCAACATCCATCTGGTGGGCTCTTCAGCCTCATGGAGGTCCGAACTGATCATCTCCCCATGTGTACCTGTCCAACATGGCACCTGTCCGTCGGGCATGATCCTGCACATCAACAACTACGCCCTCCATGGGTTCATAAGTCACAGGGATCATAGCAATGTCAATCACATCTAATCATCAATATTTATTAAACATGTGCATAAAACCCCTTTACCCCAGTCTAGTGCTCAAAGATATTATACAAGTCTGCAATACAAGTTTGGGGGAAGTGACAAGACGTCCTATTGGGCTAGAGTCTATTGGAAAAGGGTTGTTCCTGGAAAGGATTAAATCCAAGTCATGCAAGTAGGTGAGGTGGATGGGATGCCTGGGCAAAAGGTGCAGTGATAGCAGTGGGTAGGTGCAACCAAGAGACACTACCCTGGCGTGGTAACCAACTGCTAGTAGTGTCATATTGTTAGGCACCCATGGACCTAATAGGTTGGCTCGTGATGAGATCCCCTATCCCTCAACTAGGCCTTGATTTGTTTTTTACGGGTCCTCCTGTTTCTTGCTGAGAATCTTTTTAATTCTTTCTCGGGGATCCCTTGGCGAAGCATCTCGAGGTTTTATTCTTAGGATTTTACTGTCAGCTGCTTTTACCCCCTAGGCCTTTAGTCCATTCTTCCCACAAGGTAAGGTACAACCCCTAAATGATTGGCGAAACCTATGCCCAGACCAGTGTAATCGGATGGGTGAGCGGGAAATAAGATGGAAAGTGGTATGTATGATGGGAACAAACGATGGCTTTTCGGAAATCCCCCTACTGGCAATTCAAAACCTATGGACACAAGCTTGCTAGGGCATCCTGTCATTCCCCCCAGACATGGTCAAGTGGACAAGTATAAGATCCAAGCACCTGTTAGAAACAAAAGGAAATAGATGCACATATTCAAAGGTTTTGAGGATCAGAGTGACACATACCATGATACCCAAACTCATTACCTCATGGAGCAAGAACCATCTCTGATACAGGACCAAGCCGAAGGTGATGGATGCTACTGCTGACAAAGTGGGGGCGTTGAAAGGAGAAAATATTGGCCCTCCAGGGCCATGCTCAAGTTGATCTGGCTCTCGGTACTCCATGTCTAGGACTTGTGGGCCTCGAGACATAATCTCCTCATTATCCCTAAAAGTGGGGAATAACAGGTCCAAGACTGCTTGTGGCTGCAACCAAATGGAACCTTCTTCATCCTACTCAGGGAGACTGGTTTGAGTTTGGCACTTAGTACCAATCACCTTCTTTAAGCATGAGACATGAAAAACAAGATGGAGGTTAGAATGATTGGGCAAAGCTAACTGGTAAGCTACTTGCTCCACTCCCTTGAGAATTGTATAAGGACCATAAAATTTGGGAGAAAGCTTTTGACAATGGTCTGTTTTGAGTGAAGTCTGCTTATAGGGTTGCAGATGAAGAAACACATGGTCCCCTTCAACAAGTAATCTTTCGAAATGACCTTTATCTGCTTGTTGCTTGATGCGATTATGAGCCATGGCCAAATTGGTTTTGAGTGTGCAGAGAATGGCTTCACAAGCTGCAAGATTGTTTTCAATGTCCTAAACCTTTGATACACCTGACATGTAGGAGAGAACCGATGGTGGCCTTTGTCCATAGACTGCTTCAAAAGAAGTCATGTGAGTAGTTGCATGGTAAGATTTTTTGTACCACCATTTAGCGAGGGGTAACCACTAAGTCCACTGATTCTGTCGTTCAGTTGCGAAACACCTCAAATAGGTTTCCAAACACTTGTTGACAACTTCATTTTGGCCATCAGTCTAGGGATGAGAGGCGGTGCTGAGATGCAATTGGGTGCCCTGGAGACTGAACAATTCTTGCCAAAAATTGTTGGTAAAAGTGGGATATCAGTCAAAGACAATAGAATGAGGCATGACATGAAGCTTGAAGATATTATTCATCAAAATTTGAGCCACTGTGGATGCTGTGAATGGGTGTTGGAGAGCATATATATAAATGAGCATATTTGAAAAGACGATAAATTACCACTATGATGATGGATTTATTTCAAGATTTAGGTAAGCCAACAATGAATTCCATAGAAATATCCTGCCAAATAGCTGACGGAATCGGGAGCGGTTGGATTGTTCCCGAGGTCTTGATTGTCTCTCCCTTGTTCCGTTGACAGACATCACATTCAACCACAAAGGTAAGGATGTCATGTTTCATAGCATTCCTAAAAAAAGAGCGTTTGACCCTTTCATAGGTTTTGGTGAACCCAATATGCTCGACCATGGGGGGAAGCATGAAGCTTCGAAAGCACCTTAGATTTAAGTTGCGACGGTTAGTTGAGATACATACGACCTTTGTAGCGAAGCTCGTTATTGTGCCAAGAGTACCTGAGAGAAATTAGAGAATTGGCTTGCAATTGTTGGATAAGGAAAAAAATTTTGGGGTCTTGCAGCGATTCCTGGTGAGCAACTTGGAGCCAATTTGGTACAATGAAGGAGAGAGAAAAAATGGATCCTTTGTCTTCATACTTTCGGGAAAGAGCGTCAACAATCACATTTTTTTGCCCTTCTTGTAAATTATCTCATAAAATCATATCCAAATAGCTTGGTGACCCATTTTTGTTGCTCTGGGGAGAAAATTTGTTGTTCTAGAAAATGCTTGAGGCTATGATGATTGGGTTTTATTTGGAAGCGTTGGCCCAATAGATAATGACACCATAGATCTACAACATGCAGAATAGCCAACATTTCCTTTTCATAGATTGATTGGCCCAAATGACACTCTGAAATTTGTTTGTTGGTGAAGGCCACCCACTATCCTTGCATGAGAACTGCACCAATTCCTTTCCTAGATGCATCACATTCCAGGGAAAATGTCTTTTTGAAGTTAGGAAGGGCTAGGACAAGAGTTGTGCACATAGCCTCTTTCAAAGCATGGAAGGCTTGATCAAAGGCATGAGTCCAATTCAAAGCATTTTTTTTAAGGAGAGCAGTGAGAGGCGCTGCAATTTTACCATAATTCTTAACAAATTTGCAAAAATAGCATGTTAAACCCAGAAAACCATGCAAGCTCTTGAGAGTTTTGGTGAGAGGCCAATCTTGCATAGCTTCAATTTTCTTAGGATCCACCCTGACACCATCCTTGCCAACAATATGACCCAAATACTCCACTTATGAGGCTCCAAAGGCACATTTAGATTGTTTGAGTAAAAGTTGGTGTTGGGAAAGGAGATAGAGAACCTGATCCACATGGGAAAGATGGACTGTCCACGTTTTACTATAAATGAGAATATCATCAAAGAAAACTAAGACAAAATGATGGAGAAAAGGACGAAATACATGATTCATGAGTATTTGGAAAGTGGAGGGGGCATTACACAGGCCAAAGGGCATGACCAAGAACTCATAGTGGCCCTCACGAGTTTGAAAGGCCCTCTTGTGAATGTCAGCCTCTTTCATACGTATTTGGTGGTAACCAAAACGAAGATCAAGTTTAGTAAAGTAGTTAGCACCACTCAATTCATCCAATAGATCCTCAATGACAGGAATGGAAAACTTGTCTTTGATGGTGAGTTTGTTGAGAGTACGAAAGTCGGGACACATGCACCACGCGCCTTCTTTCTTGAGAACCATGACTACAAGAGAAGAATAGGGGTTGGTACTATAGCAGATGAGACCCGTGTTGAGCAATTCTTGAACAATTTTCTCAATTTCATTCTTCTGGGCAAAGGGATGACGATACGGGCGGATATTGGGAGGAAGACTGCCCAGAACTAGAGGAATAGAATGATCATGAACACCGCGGGAAGGGGGAAGACCATGGAGAGTGGAAAAAATAGTTTGGTGTTTGGAAAGTATAGATTGGAGGTCAGGATGCACAGATGGTGTCTCTACTACTTGAATGGTATTGAGTTGAAAAATAATGTCAGAATGACCTTTTTTGAGGAGCTTTTCCATGCAATGGGAACTGATGATCTCAAGGGAGCCTATTGTGATGCCTTGGAACTTATACTGTTGGCTTTCCTGTTGAAATTGCATGGTCAATTCCTTAAAATCCATGAGGATGGGACCGAGAGTGCGTAACCATTCTACACCTAACACAATGTCACAACCACCCATGTCGATAGCGAACATATGAGATTTCAGGTTGTACTGGCCAATTTGGAGACACATTTTCATAACGCTCCCCACATTTCATGGAACCTCCATTGGCAATCATGATTTGAAAATTGTTGAATGCATGGATATAGCAATGGGTTTCTTGAGCAATGCGTCGATGAATGAAATTACGAGTGCTACCATTGTCAATTAGGATGATGACCTTCCGATTTTTAATGTAACCAATTAGCTTGAGGGTTTGGGTAGCAAAGAAGCTAGTTAGTGCATTCAATGAAATGACTAGTTCAACTTTTGGTGGATCATATGACAGAGTGATAGGAAATGTCTCGGGTATCTTGGTTGCAGGAGAAGCCTCGATCTTGTCTTCAACAATATCCTCAGAGATGGCCATGAACAACTTCTATTCCTTACACTTATGCCTCGAAAAATATTTTTCATCACATTTATAGCAAAGACCTTTGAGTTGGCCTTCAACCATTTATGCTCGGGTTAATTTTTGGATCTTGAGAGGGGTGGGATGAGGGGCAAGAGTGGGAGGGTGAGGGCGTAGAGGGAAGAAGCCTTGCGGTGTTGGGAAAAAACAACCTGTTGGGTGATCCAGATTTATGAGTGGAGCAAAATCAATAACAGACTGAATACAATAACATAGAGATACGAAGAACAACAACAGATATCCAGCGAACAATAACTTTTTATTGAATAAATGAAATAAGCTGAAACTGTAAAACTGCAGAATTGAAAACAACTTGCTCAAATGGTGGTATCTATCTTTGAGAAGAGATGTGGCTGCTACGGGCATCCGTCTGAGCAAAATGATTACAATGAGGCTCCAAAGGCCCTTTTAACATTACTCATGAATGCCAAAAGCTTAGATATCCAAAAACCTAACCCTAGGAGATGAAACGCCAAAAGTTATGTGGGCCCCGATGGGTAAGTTGGTACCTCAACTTCTCGGGGTCGTAACTTTTGCATACGACCTTCGTTTTAGGCGCGTGATAGCCCGTTGGAAAGGTCTTCTCAAGAACTACACATTATACTGTCAAAGTTTGACCCCGTCTATAGTTTAACCGTGGCAAGCCAAAAAAAATTGTTTAGGGCCCAAAATCGACCCTGGAAATACAAAAAGATATGTTGACATGAAAACTTTCAAAATAAGTCAGTTGGATTAGGTGGGTGGCCACTAGTCTCCACCTAGAAGCTTTGTAGGGCTTCAGAAAACCCCATAAGTGTAGAACCCACAATTATAAAGAAGTACAGAAGAATGTGCTGAACTAAAAATTGTCAAGAGGAGCCAGTTGGAATAGGTGGGTGGCCACCAATATCCACCTGGATTAGTCCTCTCCCCTTAGGAAGCAATGGTCTCCATTGCGTTAAGTTCCCCCATCAAGTGAGGAAACTTCTACCGAATTTGGCCCCAGGTGAGCCACTTGCCTTGGTGTAGGAGCTGCCCTGCCTTAACTATCGGATAAAGTTGGCCCTCTGCTGGCGAGTGCCCTTGACCTGTGTGTCCACTATCTGATTAGTGGATGCTTGTTCCATGCAGTCAAGATTGAGCTTTGTTGGTGTTAGCTGTTTTGCGATCCCTGAGGTGTCCAATAATGGTGGAAAATATGGCCGAAGGAGGTCCACATTGAACATTGGGTGCAAGCCAATGAAGGGTGGAGTGTTGAGCTCAAAAGCATTGCTACCCACAACCTTGGTGATAGTGTAAGGCCCATAGCGCTCTTTCTGCAAATGTAACCAGACCTTGTCTCCCACCTGAAACTGGTGCGGTACCCTATGTTGATCACGGCGCTACTTGTACTTAGCATTGACTTTTTTCAAAATCTCATGGACCTGTTGGCGAATGTGTTGAATCCGCTCAATGAATCTGGTGGCTTTGTCGGCCTCAGACTGGAAATGGGAAGATTCTTCCTGTGTGTTTGCAAGAGGTAGTGCAACATCAATGGGACCCAAGGGTTGGAATCCCAACCCCACTTGAAATGGGCTATGGCTGGTGGAGCTATGGAGAGCCATGTTGTAGTTGTGCTCATCATAGGGAAGACTCTCATCCCATGTACGTGGATGCTTAGAGTTATACATGCACAAGATGTGCATAATCATTTGATTGGCGACATCTGTTTGGCCATCGGTTTGAGGGTGGAAGGCAGTGGATTTAGTGAGTTTGGTGTCCAACAGTGACCAAAGATTCGACCAAAATGTGTTGAGGAACCTGTTGTCCCGATCAAAGATGATGGTGAAACGCCAAAAACCCAAAACCCTAGACATGAATGCCAAAAGCCTAAACATCCAAAAACCTAACCCTGGGAGGTGAAATGCCAAAATTTATGTGGGCCCTGTTATTGCACAGTTTGTAGTTAAGACAATGGCTTGATGAAAAGAGGTCAAACTGGCGTAACTGAACCAATCCCACCCATTGTCACCTCGACAGGAAGGTTCTTTTTGTTTAGGGAGGTAAGGCCCAAGGGAGACGTCCTCGGTGACCTAGGGTTTTGAGAAGGCAAAAGGCTTAGAAAGGCTAAGTGTTAGTAATCCCCCTCACAAGTGACCGCCTGATCAGAAAGTCCTGGCTTATAGCCAATAAAAATAACCGGAAGTAATAACCAATAAGAGTACCTGTCCGAGACAAAACAACAAGAAACTATATGCGCAAGCTTGCTTGTTGGTTAGTACTTCATATAATCAATGACTTTTCTAATAATAAGCAATCGAGCAATAATATTAACGAAGTAAATCGATGTTTACACAATAGCAATGATTACAACATCACTTCTTAATAAATGCTGAAAGAAACCTGGCATTCAATGTAAAAAAATCAACACTTCATAGATAATGCCTTAACCAACCATTCAATTGCTTTAAAAGTAAAATGAAGGCCGCACAAAGGATGTTAATAGCACAAGAAGATGACGACAACACTATAGTTAGTAGGGTTAGTCTAGGCTAGGGTTAGTAAGAGTTAGGGTTTGTTCAAAGTATTGGAAGTTTGTTTTATGATCAAGTTACTCAATACACAAGGCCCTAGATCAATGCACTCCTAGGGTATATGGAGTCAAAGAGAGGACACAAAAGCTGAAAGACTAAGTGATAATGGTAAACTAAGGAAAAGAGAGTTAAACTTTGCGGTGTTGCTATGGCAAGACCTCAAAGATGAAACCCTAGGGGAAAGAGGCTCACTTTGGTGTAGAAAACCTAGGCCTCAGTGCTCTTTCGTCCTTCCTTAGCTCAATGGAAAAAACGGCTAGCTCAAATAATGATTGACCAAAGACAAGAGAGTTAGCAAGTGATGTGTTGCAATAGCAAGGCTTCACTAGGCAAACCCTAGGGAAAAATGGCTCACCACGTGTAGAAGAGCTAGGCCATGGTGCGTTTTTCTCTTTCTTAACTCAACAAGGACAAAACGGCTAGGCTAGAAGGAAGGATAGAGTGTTGCAATGGTAAGGCTCTATCTTCTTCATGCAAATCAAATGGCTAAAAATCTTGATGGGGACATGAGACAAGGACATCAACTAGTGCTTGTCACCTAGGGTTTGATTCAACAAAATATAATAATATATGCAAGTAAATGAAACTAAAACCAATGAATTAAGAAGTGTTTGCAGAAATTCACTTACATAAACCAAGAAACCATGTAGCAAAACCCTAGTTGTAACACCTTCCACCAAGAGAAATGCCAAAAATGCAAAGTAAAATCTTCCTTCAACAAGTGCGCCTCAATATTTTAGCCAATAACCCTAAGAAGGGTGCGAATTTCAGACCTCACTAAGGAGTGAGTGAAAGATGATGATAAAATGAGACTGAAAACTCTTAATATATAGTGTACCAATGACCTAAATTACATTTTAGGTCATTAAAAGGCTGACAAGGCTAGAATACCAAAATCATATTGTTTTACATTAAAATGTTTAATATTAAACCCTAATGAAGCAATAAAGAGACGTCATCCCCTTTATAGGGTGGCGTTGGCCCCTTTCAGGGCAAATGCAACCTCCTGGAGCAAAACTTTAGCTCTCCTTGGGCTTCTCTAAGCTGCCACACGTGCCAAAACTGCCAAAGGTGCGCACCCTCTTATTGAGCACATGCCAATAACCAAAACACATGTCTTCTCTTTAGATCTTGACCAATAGAAATGATACTATGGCTGCCACCTTGCCTTTTGGGATTTTACTAACCCAAAACATGTCCCCACATGTTTCCAAGAAAATAGCCTTTGCTGATTTTTCTAGATTTTATTTGTCTTTTTTGGGTTTTTATGAGTAAAATTGATTTTTAAGTGATTAAAATCACTAATTTTACCCAACCAAGTGGGTACTTAGGTAATGTGGGTGCTCTAGGTCCAAAAATGAGCACCCCCAAGACAGAGGAAAACTCTTAGTACCACTTTTTTATTACAACTTTATTTTTTAATTAAAATTTCCCGTTTTGCGGAAAATTTTTAATTAACTGAAAAATTATAAAAAATCCTAAAGGGTACTTAACACATTTCCATAAGACTTTGGGAGTATGTTTAGCATGGTAATATACATTAGACACTAGGCTTAGATCCATGCTAAGGCCTAACCATGAGTATATACTCTAGCGTTGGAGAATTGAGTGAAAAAACTCATAAATTATAAATTGCCTTTAAACAACAAAATATAATTAATAAGTAAAAAAAACACTCCAGAGTAACAATTCATGCCTAAGTCGAAGGTGGCTAAGACCTTTTATAAGTTCATCATGCAACATCTCTTATTACAATTTGTATGGAAAATGTGAAAAAAGGTGGTCTTATTGACCGACTGAACTTCTGAACTCTGAATTTTGAACATGAAAATGTTCAATCTTTGGCGGCTCGCTGGAAGTCCATCCTAGTGCAACTTTGATGGATAACAGGTTCCTAACAATATCTAGGGATTTACATGGGGCTTTATGCTTAACACGAGGCTTTGTCTAGGGGCTTAACATGCCCCTCCCCTTCAAACAAGTGTTTCCCCCTCAAAGTGGCTTCATATTCATTCTTCTCTCTTTATTAAGGTGTGGAGTTACTTCTCTCTCTCTCTATGCTATTTAGGTTGTTTGGTGCATAACAATGAGCCACATTGTAGTTTAAGAAATATGACATTTATAAAATTAGCACAACCACTTAACTCACAGTTGGTGAACATCGATAGGTAATGACTGTGGGTTAGCAAATTGAAGTAGATTATAGGGGTGCTAGTAGGAGTGAGAGTTGTGCTTGAGAAACGACAAGAGACTGGAACAATAAACCTTGATCCACTTGGGGATTGGATGGCATGATTAAAAGGAAGCACAATGATTGAACTTAGCTTAATCGTCCAATCCTCCACCCTCCATCCATTTTCCAATTTAAGGACACCTATCGACATAACCAGTTTGATCAATGAAATTAACCCCTTCATTATTGTTATGAATCATTTGTTAAGCCATCCAAGCAAGTATGCTACTATTATTCACACCCAGTGAACCCAAGAATCTGTGAAAAGATGATAAGTTCATTTATTAATTTTGGTTGTTACAAAATCATAGTTACACCTATGTATAGAACACGATATAGAATCAAAGAAAACAATGTCAATTGTGTGTCTTTGCTTGATAATCATCATATAGAGTTTGGTGTGGCAAAGGTTGGGTCTCTTATTTGCTCATTAAACAAAGGATTTTGTTTTGTAAATACTTATCCTAATTTTCCTATGAGTCTAACTGAACCATGGTTCCCCAAAGCGTTGGAAAGTTTTAGTTGAGATATCGGACGATGTTAAATACCGGGACACTAGGAGAAGGGTGTTAGAATATGAAGGATTGTGCTCGTTTTACCATTGACAATACCCTTGTCACCCAACCATAGGCCGAAGCCACCCTCCGAGCACCTTGACCTTAACGAAGAGAAGAATTTTGGTAGCAATCCAATAGCCAAGCAAGGCTAATGCACCAAACAAGAAGTAACCAAGCTGATCAGATAGTCTCACCCAAAAACTGGCGCAACACCTTCCCCAGGACTTGCGCACAAAACTGTTGGACTGCAGTGCGCAAAAGTAGCTCTCTGCAATTCTGAGAAGTGTGTCAAATGAGAGACTGACGCCCTGTATTTATAGTAAACCTGGCTAACTGCCTGGGCCGACTTCTCTCTCCGGGTACTAATTAATTCATATTAATTATCTTTCTCCAATCGACATCTTGTCTAGGGTTACTTTCATTTCTTTGCTTCCTTCCGAAACATTCTAATCTTGTCAAAGGTCACAATAGAGGTTCATACCTCCCAAAGCTACCATAATATCAACACTCCTTCCTAGCTAGGGAGGTATGGTATTGAGCACAAACAAACCATTCAATTGGTAGTATCACGAGCACCGTCATTATTATCCAACTAGATAATATCTTATGACAACTGGTACAATATCAATTGGTAGAACACACCTGTGTTTATCCATGGTAGTACACAACTACTCAAATCATGACACATAGGCACAAACAGTGGAACAGATCCACCACAGTATTATATCTCTACTGTCTGGAGACAAGCAGTCTCCATAACAATCGTCTGATGCCAACCTGCACAAAAAATATTGTTAAAATAAACTGAATCATCTGGGCCAATCTTTCACTCACATATGTGAGATTTGAAAGAATATCTGCCCTTAGAGTAGAACATCAATGATGGGCTAACTGCCCTATTCTTCTCAAACAAGGAAGAATGATTGTTCTTATTTCTGAGCCTGGACCATTCCTTACCCTGGGCCATTCCTCCGACACTAAACAAAGTGTAACCTGGAGAGAATGAATCTTCCCTAAGGAATGCCTAAGGAATGCTTGTCCTTGATTGCTGAGCCTAGACCATTCCTCCGGCACTAAACAAAGTGCAACCTGGAGAGAATGAATACACCCTAAGGAATGACTGTTCGGACCATTTCCTCTATTAACCACAAGAGGAAAAGACTGTCCTGTATCAACCTCCAAAACAGAGCATTCCTCATGTTAACCACAATGAGAAATCGCTGTCCGGCGAGGCGGGCCAATCTTCTTGAGTAACCCTCAAGAAGAGAGACTTCCCTAGACCACTCTCCACGTTAGCCACAATGGGAAGTCGTTGTCTATGATACATTAGCAATCTGGACCGTTTCCCATGTTAACCACAATGGGAAATCGCTGTTTGTCAGAAATCTCAATCCACTTTTCGAACAAGAAAGAATCTGCCCAAGCTGGACTATTTTTCAATCTTGAAAATAAATGTCTTCAATAATATTTTCAGTGCTCCCTCCCAACCTGGAGAGTCATTTCTTCCCTTTCAGCTAAGGGAGTTATTTCCACGATCCCCATCTTCTCTCGGAAATATGCAAACTTTATTCTGGATAGAGGCTTTGTCAGGATGTCTGTTGTCTGCTCATCTGTGGGGATATACTCGAGCTTTACCTCTCCTTCCTGGACTTTATCTCAAATGAAATAGTATTTGATCTCAATGTGTTTCGACCTCTCATGAAACACAAGATGTTCTGATAATCTTATACAGCTCTGATTATCACAATATATTATGGTCGATTCTGCAATCTGATCAAATAAATCGGAGATTAACTTCCTTAGCCATATCACTTTTGTGCATGCTTCACATGCTGCGATATACTCTGCTTCTGCTGTGCTGAGTGTGACAGATTTTTGTTTCCTGCTGCCCCAAGATATCATAGCGGAGCCCAAGCTAAAACACATACCTGAAGTGCTCTTTCTGTCTTCTGCACTTCCTGCCCAATCTGAGTCTGTGAATCCATGAATCTGTATATCACTGGATGCGGTATATCTCAAGCCATAGTTTATTGTTCCATGAATATATCTTAATACATGCTTTGCAACTATCCAATGCTCATGTTTCGGTTCCACCTGAAACTGGCTTAGTGTATTCACGACAAAACAAATGTTTGGTCGAGTATTTACCAAATACATCAATGACCCAATTAGTTGTCGATATAGAGATGGATCTATTGGATTAGAATCTAGATCTTTCACTTTCTTATATCCGTATTCATAGGAGTGTCCATGGACTTACAATCCATCATTCCAAACTTCCGAAGGATCTTTATTGCATACTTTCCTTGCCCAAGGAATACTTCACCACACTTCTGCCATACTTCTAGTCCCAAGTAGTAATGCATGAGACCTAGATCTTTCATATCAAATTCAGAAGCTAGTTCCTTCTTGCACTGGATGATGAGAGACTCTTCACTTGTTATGAATAGATCACCAACATATAGTAGTAGAATTACAGGTGCATTGTCCATGACTTTGTAATAAAGGTTTGGATCTGCATGACTCTTGGAGAAACCAAGTCTCGTTAGATAGCTATCCATTCTGGCGTACCAAGCCCTTGGAGCTTGCTTGAGTCCATATAGGGATTTCTTTAATCTGCAAACATGAGTGTCTCTGGAATGTACTTCAAACCCTTGAGGTCACTGTTCAATATATACTTCTTCTTCAATTGCTCCATTGAGGAAGGTTATCTTTGCATCCATCTGATGTAAGTTCCATCCCATGGAAGTGGCAAGAGATATGATAGCTCTGATGGAAGTGTATCTAGCGACCAGAGCAAAGGTTTCGTCATAATCTTCTCCCTCCTTCTGGGAGAACCCTCTAGCTATGAATCTTGCCTTGTATTTATCCACGCTTCTGTCTGCTGCATGTTTGATCTTATATACCCATTTTGAAGTTACCACTGACTTTTCTTTAGGTCTAGGTACAATTTCCCATACCTTGTTTTTCATAATGGATTGGTGTTCTTCCGTCATAGCTTCTTTCCATTGTTTCTTTTGAACTGCTTCTTCAAAAGTGGTAGGTTCTTCATCTAGAAGATTTGTCATATATGTTGCATAACTCGAAAATCTTTTAGGTCTTTTACTCTTTTTGA
This sequence comes from Picea engelmannii, assembly GCA_009831015.1. Lineage (NCBI taxonomy): Eukaryota > Viridiplantae > Streptophyta > Pinopsida > Pinales > Pinaceae > Picea > Picea engelmannii. The sequence continues at coordinate 19,509 of ML802995.1, forward strand.
ATGCTCCTTCTGGAAACTTGAGTCCTTCTGCGTCTTGTAAAGTAGCTTCAAGCCAAGCTGGTCGTTTCTTGGTCTCGGGTATGATATCTGAATCAATGTTTTAACATGGTTCCATAGGATGATCAGGTTGTTCCTTTTCGTCATTTTCTTTCTCTGTGCTTTCTTCATTAGGTTCTTCAATCTCTTCTTCTTCTATAGTTTCTTCTATGGATTTCTTGAAAGCCATCTTTTCATTGAATGTTACATCTCTGCTTACTTCGATTTTGTGTTGTTCTGGAATATATATTCTATAGGCTTTGGATGAATCACTATATCCCACAAATATCCCCTTCTTTCCTGAGGGTTCTAGTTTATTCCTTTTATCCTTGGGAATGTGAGAGTAAACAGGGCATCCAAATATTCTTAGGATTTCACATTAGGTTTCTTACTTGAGAAATATTCTTCTGGTGTCATGTCCTTTAATATACGATGAGGACTTTTGTTCTTCACATATATTGCTGTCATTGCTGCTTGTCCCCATAAGAACATGGATAGACCTTGATCATTTAGTAAGGATTTTAGGGTTTCTTCAATAGATCTGTTCTTTCTTTCTGCTACACCATTTTGTTGAGGATTATGAGGAACAATTAACTCCCTCCTAATCCCTGCCGATTTGCAGAATGCAACGAATTCCTTCGAGTTGTATTCTCCTCCATTACTTAATGTCTTGATCTTCTTGTTCGTGAGGTTTTCTATCTCTACTTTGAATTCTTGGAATTTGCTAAATACTTCGTCTTTTATCTTCAGTAGATATAGACAAGTCTTTCTTGAATAATTGTCTATGAAGATTACGTAGTAAAGAGATCCTCCTAGAGATATTACTGGCATCGGACCGCAAACCTCTGAGTGTATTAGATCTAGGATCTCCTTAGATTTGTTGTTGTTGCTTGGGAATGGTTTCTTGATATTCTTCCCAAGGGCTATGTTTCCTCAGGACTTGATCTCTAACATAGCCAAATGAACACAATTTCATAAGCCAAATGGCCTCATTATAGGTATGGGTAGCTACCATATACTCTGCCTCAATTGTGGACAAAGCGACCACATCTTATTTCTTGCTCATCCAACTTACTGCTCCACCAATCAGTTAAAACATATATTTGTTGGTAGATATTCTTCTATATACATCTCCTACCCAATTAAAATCCATAACCTTGCATATTGATTAAGTGTTGGTCCCTTAAAACATCACTATGATAACGAATTGAATATTCAGAAGTACCTCGCAAATCCCTGAAGACCCTATTCATTGTAGCCAAATGTTCATGTCCAGGATTAGCCATGAATCAACTCAAGATTCCCTCAACTTGGGCAATGTTTGGTATAGTGCAAACCATAACATACATCAAACTACCGATTGCATTGGCATAATAAACAAAAGTCATATCCTCCATCTTTGCATGTGTTGTAGGATATTTCTCAAATAAAATCTTCGTTCCAACAAAAATTGGAACACTCAATGGTCTATAATTTGCCATGTGAAACCAGTGCAACACAGAGTTCACATGCTTACTTTGGCTCACCTAAATCTTTATGTTTTCTCTATTTATTTTGATCCCCATTCCTAAGATATATTTTGCAACTCCTAGGTCCATCATGTCAAATTGCATTGAAAGTGTTATCACACAATTTGTACTTTTGGCAAAGCCTAAGATAAGTAACTCAAATTAGAGTAACAAAAAGATAACCCACCACGGTCACCTTAGTGGGAAATCCCCACTTTTAGGGATGGATGAGGTCCAACCCAGGGGAGGTGTTCCCGGTAACCTAAAGGGTTGGGAAAGCTAAAGATACAATCAAGATATACCCCCCTCTCACTGGTTACCCAAGTCAAAGGTCTATGTTTGAGGAATTGAGGCAAAGAAAGAGAGTTTCTGTACCTGCCTGGAACAAGAACAATATATCATATATATAGAAATTCCAAGTACCAATATGATAGTATAACCTCAACAAACAATAGACAATGCAAATATACGGTGGCTGAAGTAAAAATGCAACAAATTATCAGTTTACAACAACAATTAATCTTTTGTAACAGCCACAAGAACTGTAACTCATAATAGCATGAAAGTACAATGAAAACTTAGCATTTATCCAATAGATCAATTAGCACTTATTCCAAGCAATTTCTGAGTAGTTTAGGTTAGTTTTTAGCAAGTGTTTGCAACAAATTACAAGGTTTTAGATGGATGTAGCAATGTTTTGTAACAACAACAACACAATTAGTAGATTTGGCTAAGCTAGGGTTAGTAAAGGTTAGTAGAAGCTTATGAGAATAGAATGTAAGAGTAGCTTGATTAATTCCTTCACAAGATAGAGCAAGTAGACAAGTGTCTTTTGGGCTATGGAGTCATTTACAACAACAAGAAATACTTGGATAAATAAATGATAATGGTGTCTAAGGATGGAGAGATAAAGTCTTGAGGTGTTGGCACTTCAAGGCCCCAAGCTTTGAATCTCAAACATGGAATTTTGGCTAGAGTGCAAGCTCTTTTGGGCTCTAGCGAATTTCTCTTCTCCTTGGACACTTGATATATATTTGCAACAAGCCACTAGAATAGGACTCCTAAAGTGCTAGCACTTTAGGGCTTTAGGAGCCTAATCTACATAAGATCCTCTTGACATTTCAATGAGTGGAAAGAACTAGAGAGAGGAAGAAGTACCTTATGTTCCTCTCCTAGGGTTTCAAACAAGCAATTTCATAATCTTCAACATGAACAAGTAAAATTAACCACAAAATATTCAATGCATGACATAAAATTGCAGATTTTACTTCACCAAGAATAATCTAGCATAAAACCCTAGTTTGTATAAATTCCACCATAAATCAACCAAGAAGCATCCAAAACAAGCTCTCCAAGTGATGTGCACTAGTAAAAGTGACCAATAATGCCACTAGGGTGAAAAATTTAGTCCTACTCCCTCTTGTGAGAGGAGTGTTATGTCTATAAATGAAATGGAAAGTGTGTATTTATGTCACCTTTTCCACTAAAAAATGTCAATGTAAAAATAGAACAAGGTCGACTTGAACAATTTGCCCTTTTAATTACAAAAAGTAATTTTTACATAAATAACCCTAAAAAGGGGTGATGTCATCCCTTCTAGGGTGATGTTAGTCTCTCTAAGTGAAGTGTTGGGCTGGAGTAGTATGACTCTAGGTCTCCAAAGGCCATCCGTCATCTGATCATGTGCCAAATGTCACATCATAAGGTTCCCTCGTCGTAAACCATCTCCATCAAGCCCTAGTTATGTCATGGGCTATAAGGATGATGTCCAAGCCTCCAAAGGCTAGCGTCCAAGTGGAGAGGTGATGCAGGAGCATCGCCTTCAAAGTCACAGATGCAAGCGTGGAGGCAAAGGAACAACATCTCAGCATGACAGAGTTTCAAATCAGAAATTAACTCAGAATTAAATCGAGTTGTTGAGATATTTTTGAAAGCAACATTTTTTAAATATGCCGTGTTTGTAAAATTGTGAAGGACTGTAAGGGGTTGCAGATTTGGAGTGTTGACTCCTATCTAGCAATAACTGGTAGTTATTGTAATAGGACAAAAGTAGGTAACCGCTAAGAGTTTGATAGGATAGGTTGCAGACAAGACGAGAGAGCTAATAGAGCCAGTCCCTAGATAGTTTTTATTGTTGTGTTGTAATATATAGAATAGATCAGAGAGATAGAGATAAGTAGAACATAATAGAGTAGAAGAAAGACACAGTGGAGAATTGCAAGACTATGTAATTGTTTCATGAATTAATAGAATAGACAGAATTATCCCAAATCTTGGACTGTGTTCATTTAACTGTGTGATTGAATGAATGTTACATTCTGTGTATATGGTTTATTGTCATTTCGTTCGTGTATGATTGTTCGAGGAGTTAATCGTATGAGGTTGTGACAAAACTGGATAAGTTTCAATTGTTTCTCGTTTGAACCTTGTATGCAAGGTATGCATCTCGACCCCAAGGAGTGTGTTGATTGAGTCTTAGAGTGACTCAGAGGAGTTCAAAGAGAGAACGAAGGGAACTTAGACCAGGTGCAAGGAGTGCACATCGTCAAGAAGCGACCAAGTGTCGAAGAACCAGAACAGAGGAACGCCGGGTGAGCAAGAAGAATTTCTTTTCAAGAAATCTTTCGATCTGAATTTAATGGAATCCCAAGAACGCAAGAAGTGCGTGGGAAGTCGAATCCTTTAAGAATCAAGCTCATAAGGGATAACACTTTTCAGAAGTGCCGACGAGATCCAATAGACGGGCTAGTAGGAGAAGCAAAGGTCGAGACCTTTGAACTTAGAGAAATATTCCAAGTCAGGGAAGAAGTCATAAGCTCAGGAAGGATAGAGGCCTGGAAGGACCCAAAGGAGGAGCAAAGGTTGAAGTCACTTTGTGGAAGGTCGAGTTCAGAAGGGTTGTCGCCGAGTATATGGCAAGGAATTATTGACAGCTTGAACGGACGGTAGGCATTCCTGAAGGGAGAAGTGCCGATACCTGTGAACCGTTGATTCCTTTCATAGGGAAGGACACGTGGTGAGAGATCAACATTTCACTGACTCGCAGGCTGGAGAAGTCAAAGAACAGAGTTGGGAGAACTCGCGAAACGCGAAGTCGCGAGATTGATCTGAACCGTTAGATCAAAAGGAACTGTGAGCTGTTGATTTGGCACTAGGAGGTTTTGAAGATTCGGGTACCGGTAGTTGGGAGAACGGAGGAAGTTACTCTCATAGCTCGCGAAGTCCTGAGTACGCGAAAAGGAGATCTAGACGGTTGAGTCAAGGGAAAATCTCGAACCGTCAATCTGAGGTGATTGAAGTTTGGATTTCGGATATCAGGAATCCAAGAAGGGAGACGAGCAATCTTCCGACAAATGCGAAGCACAAAGTCGCGAAGCGCTCAAAAGTTGGCTCCCAGGTCATAGCTGGAGGTCACATCAACAGAAGTTAAGGAACGGAGCTAGCGCCCGCTAGGCTCCTAATTCGGATTCGGGAGTTCGAGAGTTGGAGTGCCAAGGTTGGATCATATCCAAACACCCAACGTGCGAAGTCACGAAACACCTTTTGGTTATGCAAGTGGTCACATCAAGTGGTCGCATGGAGAGAACTCGCACCTAGTGCTTGTTCGCGCGGGCGTAGTTTTCATAAAAGGACCTGTGGATATGTAGTGAATATTCCCGTAGGGAATCAAAGAGTTGCTTCAACTCGAGGAGTAAGGAGATCCAGTGACCGGGAGGTCGACAGACCCTGCAAAGAGAGGGGGGCTGGATTAGGTGGTATCAGAGCTGATATTAAGTTAGTTTGCAGACAACAAGCAAAAGAGGAAGGAGATAAATTGGTATCATTTGTGGTATCAAGAAATTGATTTTTGTTTGTAGGTGACGCAGTGGAATCATGCCACCCAGAAGGCGTAGAGCGAATGCAGAAATGGAAGAACAAATGAGGTGACTCAAAATGGAGACTAGACGCCATGGAAACAACAGAGAGAAGAGCACCAAACGCTGGAGATATCAGTGAAGTTGAGAGCGAAGAAGAAGAGGTCGAAGAAAATGTAGCAGAGGATGATGCACAATATCGCTTGATAAAAGTTGTTTCAAAAATAGGATCCAGAGCAAGGATAGAGGTACCAATGTATGAAGGCAATTTAGAAGTTGAAGAATTTTTAGATTGGGTACGTGCTATGGACAAATACTTCGATTACAAAGACATCGAATAAGATAAGATGGTGAAGCATGCAGTGACAAGACTAAAAGGTCATGCAACGCTGTGGTGGGATGAACTGCAAGCCGAACGTAGGAGCAAAGGTAAGCCAAAAATTAAGAATTGGGATAGGATGGTAGCCAAGCTAAAAGACAAATTTATTCCGAAGGACTATCAAATCAATCTGTTCAGAAGATTGCAAAACCTGAGACAAAAGAGCTTATCGGTGAAGGAGTACACTAAGGAATTTTACAGACTGAACATTAGGGCTGGACAAAAAGAGAATGAAGATGAAAAGACAGCCAGATATATCAATGGGCTGAGATATGAAATACAAGAGGAGATCAACATGATATCTGTTAGTACAGTTGAGGATGCTTATCAAACAGCCTTGAAAGCTGAAGAGAAATTGTCCAGGAAACAAAGCCAACGAAGCAGAGGAGGAAATTCAAGTAGAGGTAAAGTAACCAGCAAAGAGAAGTTCTAGAAGCCGAAGCATGAAGCTGACAAACAACACAGTCACCATGAGAAAGGTGGAAGTTCTAAAGAAGGACAACACGGAGGAAGAGGTTCGTTTTCCAGAGGAAGAGGAAGAGCCAGAGGAGGCGAAGTTAGATGTTACACCTGTGGAAAACCAGGGCACAAGTCTTGGGAATGTCCCGAGAGAAAGAAAGAAGGAGGAGGTGAAGCGCACACTGCTGAAGCATAGAAGCACGTGGAAGCAAAAGTGGCAGAAGGAGGAAAGAACCTCATGATGAGAAAAATTCTTCTTAAACCAGAGAAGAAAGTAAAAGAACCAGTTCAACGAACAAGCCTGTTCATAACTGATTGCAAGACGAAAGACAAAGTTCGCAAGGTGATCATAGACAGTGGGAGCACTGACAATCTAGTATCCATAGAGATGGTGGAGAAGCTGGAGTTGAAGACAACTACACATCCAAACCCATACAAGGTATCATGGTTGTAGAAAGGACATCAAGTAATGGTAAGTCAACAATGCCAAGTTGAATTTAAAATAGGAGGTTATAGGGATGAAATATTGTGTGATGTAATTCCTATGGATGTCTGTCATATTTTATTGGGGAGACCATGGCAGTTTGACAGAAGAGTTATTCATGATGGGAGAAAGAATAGTTATACCCTAGAAAAGAATGGTAGGACACATATGTTGTTACCAATAGAAGACAAAGAGGAAAAGAGGGAAGTTATTTCAAGCATACTTCTCATGAGTGGGAAGGATGGATAATTTGATGGATTGTTTGAGTGGAGCAAGCTATTTTTCCAAGATAGACTTGAAGAGTGGATATCATCAAATAAGAATGAGAGAGGGAGATGAATGGAAAACAACATTCAAGACAAATGAAGGATTGTTTGAATGGATGGTCATGCCATTTGGGTTGACAAATGCACCAAACACATTTATGAGGTTAATGAATGAAGTATTGAAATACTTTATAGGAAAATTTGTCATAGTATATCTGGATCACATACTAATCTTTAGTAAGACAAAGGGAGAACACTTAAGACATTTGACATTAGTGATGGAAAAGTTGCAGCAAGAGAAATTGCAGATAAATTTGAAGAAAAGCTCTTTTATAAAAGAAGGAACTCATATATTTGGGCTTTGTAATCTCTTCAAATGAATTGAAGATGGATCCAAAAAAGGTGAGAGCAATAAGAGAATGGCCATCGCCAAGCAGCATATTTGAGGTAAGAAGTTTTCATGGGTTAGCAAGCTTTTATAGAAAGTTTATCAGAATTTCAGTGGTATATGTGCACCCATGCTAGACACTGTGAAGAAGAAACACAAGTCTTTTAAATGGACAAAGGAAGCTGAAAAAAGCTTCAAAGTGTTGAAGGAGAAGATCACAGAACAACCAATTTTGGTCTTACCAGATTTTGGAAAAACATTTAAAGTGAGACGTGATGCAAGTGGATTAGTTATTGGAGCAGTCTTGAGTCAGGATAATAGGCCAGTTGCTTATTTCAGTGAGAAGCTGAATGACGCCAAGCATAAGTATTCCACATATGACAAAGAATTTTATGTAGTGATTCAAGCTTTGAAGAAATGGAGACACTATCTAATTCCTAAAGAATTTGTCTTGTACAGTGATAATCAAGCTTTGCAATTTATTACTAAGCAAGAAAAGTTGAATCAGAAACATGCAAAATGGGTAGAATTTATGCAGAATTTTACTTTTGTTATTAAACATATTGCTGGAACTGCTAACAAAGTTGTAGATGCTTTGAGCAGGAGGAGTTTAATTGTATAGGAATTTCAAGTGGAGACCTTAGGGTTTGAACACCTCAAGGAGATGTACAAAGAAGATGCAGATTTCAAGAAAGCTTACGAGGCATGCAAGAATCCTTTGTTAGGAGACAAAAGCCCATGGACTGAATATTTGATCTAGGATGGATTATTATTCAAAGGAATCCAATTATGCATATCGAAATGCTCAATGAGAGATAACCTGCTGAAAGAGAAACACAACGAAGATTTAGCTGGACATTTTGGTCAAGATAAGACATTTGCACAGCTGAGAAATTCGTATTTTTGGCCGAGCATGAGGGCAGAGGTGAAAAAGTTTGTGAACAAATGCAGAATTTGTCAGTATGCAAAAGGAAGACAACAAAACACTGGTTTGTATCAGCCATTACCAATTCCAGAGAGGCTGTGGGATGCAATCAATATGGATTTTTTTTTGGGATTGCCTAGAACTCAGAAAGGGAGCGATTCCATATTTCTTGTGGTGGACAGATTTTCAAAAATGGCACATTTCATACCATGCCAGAAGACAAACGATGCTACTCACATAGCCAATTTGTTTTTCAGAGAAGTAGTGAGACTACATGGATTGTCGAGGAGCATAGTCTCAGACAGGGACACCAAATTTGTAGGACACTTTTGGAGGACTCTATGGAAGAGGCTGGGGACGAACTTGTCCTTTAGTTCAACATATCACCCTCAGACAGATGGACAGACTAAAGTAGTAAACAAAATTCTGGGAAACTTGTTAAGAAGTTTAGTCACTGAGAAAAGTCGTCAATGGGATAAGATTCTGGCACAAGCAGAATTTGCATTCAACAATTCAGTGAACAGGAGCGCAGGGAAAAGTCCATTTAAAATTGTGTATGGTATACAGCCAAGAGGGATTACAGAGTTGAGAGATCTAAATCAAGATGAGTTCAAAAGCGCTGGAGAAAAAGATTTTGCAACATAAATGCATAAACTCCATGATAGAGTGAGAGAATAGCTACAGAACAACAACTGAAAATACAAGAACATAGTTGATCAAAAGAGGAGAGAAGTTCGATTCGAAGTTGGAGATGAAGTTTTAGCTCATTTGAGAAAAGAGAGGTTCCCAAGGGGAACGTATAACAAGTTGAAGATGAAGAAAATAGGACCATGCAGGATTCTCAGAAAATTCGCAGCCAATGCTTACGAGTATGAGTTGCCAGACAATGTTGGGATATCGCCGATATTCAATGTTGCAGACCTGTATCAAATGATTAGAAAGAAGTTCAGTGGGAAGAACAATTGCCCAGAACAGAAAAACCTCAGATGGAAAAAATCATTGAATAGAGGGATGGAAAGAAGACTAGGAGGAAGACATATCCTGAATACTTAGTGAAGTCGAAAGATCATTCAATGGAAGATGCAAGTTGGGTTACAAAACCTGATATTTTGAAGCATGGAAAAATAGTGCAGGAGCTCATGGACATGAGTCCATGAAAATTTTAACCAGAGGAGTATGATACAGGAGCATTGCCTTCAAAGTCACAGAGGCAAGCGTGGAGGCAAATGAACGACATCTCATCACGACAGAGCTTCAAATAAAAAATTAACTTAGAATTAAATCGAGTTGTTGATATATTTTTGAAAGCAACATTTTTTAAATATGTCGTGTTTGTAAAATCGTGAAGGACTGTAAGGGGTTGCATATATGGAGTGTTGACTCTTATCTAACAATAACTGATAGTTATTGTAATAGGACAAAAGTAGGTAAACGCTAAGAGTTTGATAGGATAGGTTGCAGACAGGACGAGAGAGCTCATAGAGCCAGTGCTTAGATAGTTTTTATTGTTGTATTGTAATATATAGAATAGATTAGAGAGATAGAGATAAGTAGAGCAGAATAGAGTAGAAGAAAGATGCAGTGGAGAACTGCAATACTATGTAATTGTTTCATGAATTAATAGAGGAGACAGAATTGTCCCAAATCTTGGACTGTGTTCTTTTAACTGTGTGATTGAATGAAAGTTACATTCTGTGTATATGGTTTATTGTCATTTTGTTCGGTATGATTGTTTGAGGAGTTAATTGTATGAGGTTGTGACGAAACTGGATAAGTTTCAATTTTTTTCTCATTTGAACCTCGTATGCAAGGTGTGCATCTCGACCCCGAGGGCTACATTAAAGATGTGCACCTTTGTGTCCCGCAATAGAATCCAAGTGTTATGTACCAAATGTTTAAGATATCAGAATAAACTAGAAGTACACACCATGTACACCAATGTGAGCATGGAGCACAACACCAAGATAGATAAGAGAGATAAGTTACACAATAACTCCTTAAAAAATAGGAGAACCTCCTCCAAATATCCAAATGCATTCTGTTTCCGTCCTTATACACACCTACTAACGTGGAGAAGTCTCCAAGCCAGTTGGTGTGTCCTTAGAGGCACCAACCTAAGTCCAAACCCATTGTCACATCGACTTGGACTTCTTCCATCTAGGCTCACTCGTAGGGAAGCCAAGGGGAGTAGACCCTACTTAACTAAGTTAAGTTGATTAAGTGTTCTAGGAGTTAATTTTAAATCTTGAGTTAGGGGACCTAACCTAAATGACAATCAACAATGCAAATGCAAATCTTTAATGACAAGCAAACCCCTTGGTCTACAAGTTATACTAAGACTAGTGCCTAAGAATGGGTAAATGGAGTTAACAAGATTATACAACAAATTATAATTATACAAAAGTGAATGTTACTATGAGATATCCACAATAAATAAAAGAAATTACTTTACAATTTAAACTAACTATGAATATTATCTACAAATTGAAATACAACATGATAATAATAATGAAATGATATATATATATATATATATATATATATATATAATGAAGTGAACACCTGAAAGATTATACAACGATAAATTAGATAGTGAAATATCTACACAATGGGTTAGATAATTGAAAGAATACTAGCTTTATACAAATATCTACACAATGGGTTAGATAATTGAAAGAATACTAGCTTTATACAAATATCTCCAAATAAATAAAGAATGTTTATAACAAAATAGAGTTGCTTTAGTATATTTAAACATCCACAATGAGAGAAAGTGTTTCAAAACACGAAATTGCTTGGAAGTTAGAATTGCATGAAAAGTAGATTGCTTGAAATGTAAAATTACACAACTTGAAGAAATTGAAATTGCTTTGAATACTTGAAGTGCAATGTTGTGAAATTTGTGTTGATTAATTTTAACAAGTTTTAAGTCTCTCTTTGATTAGGGGTCCTAGGCTAATGTGTAAGATACAAGCCTGGACTATGTGACTACCCCAAATTGTTATCCCCTTAATCAAAAGGAATTTTTGGGTGCTCAATAAGAAGAGAAAACAAGGTCCTCCCCTAGCTCCACAGGTCAATCCAGAATGCTTGGGCACTCAAGCAAGGAGGACACCTAGTGCCATGAAGCTGTCCCCGACTTACACCCCTTGTATCCTCCCAAGTCACCCTTTTTGGTGATTGAAGCAATAAAAGTTTGGATGCCTAATTACTAAATTCCAAACCTTTTCCCTTTCTTGTCACCCAGGATCCTCAAAGTGGCAAGGGGATAGAATACGGGGAAGAGATGTGTTGATACTGAGAGGGCGGGTGAATCAGTGTCAAGTACAATTTAAAACCTTTTTCAACTTATACTTAAACCATTCAACTATATCCAATGAGCAATGAACAATAGTATACGAGTTACACCAATACACTACAATATACCATGCACAATATATGAGAAATAATCAATAGTTATTGTTCAAGGGAAGTGATGACTTCCAAAGGTAGCTACAGCTTCCAAATGTAAAGGGAGGAATAAACCTCCAATATGAAGATACAATCCTCCAATATCAAGAGAGGGTTTAACTCTCCATCCTTGCCCCTTCTTTCCACCCAAAAATATGAGAGATAATAAAACTTTACATTAAATCATCACCATCAACCAACCATCACATAGAACCTGATAATGCTTCCTGAGACTTCTTCAATTTTTACAATTCTTCAATTCTTGGAATACTATGATCCTGTAGATAATATTACTCAATGTATTCTCTAAAACTTCTCCAAGTTTCATTCCTTGAATCCTCCCCAAAAATAAGTTATAGAGAGAATGGTAGACCTTGTTCAATTCTGGTTTATGTTCAATTCTGGTTTATTCAGGAGACCAAACTTGTACAGAATGCCCTGCGCTAAATATTTAACATTAGATTCTGAAACTCGCTCACAAGAAACTACAGTTCGTACTATTTCCAATGCAATTTGTCCCACTTCATTTGGATTCTCTATGAAGAAGTTATCATTGTTTTACCCGGAACACCTGTTTATTTACTAGCTTTAGGACTGGTCAAAAACCCTATCTTCCATAGAGTGTATCTCCATAATTATAGCGAATCAAGAGCTAAAAATTTTACCACATTTACCTTGATATGTCTTCTCAATACCATAGCATTTTCACCATCTGAAACGTTCTAGAAAAAAAGTTATAGCGAAAATGTTAAGATGACCTGAAAATAACATACCTTAGAACACATCACCAAAAGACTTCATCCTCTCTTGAAATCCGGCCTTCTTTACTTCTGATTTCCTCTGAAATTCGAATTGTATATCAAATAAATGTATAATGATATTTATTTATACCATTTATGTCAATTCCTTTTAACATTAGGGCCGACCCGACACTTTCTTATTTTGTAATTATTTTCTTTAATTATCTTCAGGGCCTACATATATTTCCTTCTTCAATTCACTTTGTCATCTTCAAAAATTCATTTCTCCTCAACCATGAGGATCCACGTGACATGCCACATACCACCGAAAACAACATGATGTATACTATCCATCCATGGGTGTTGTATCTGCATGTGCATTGTCCTTCATGTCCAAATACCTTCATCAATCTTGCGGTCCAAAACCCAGGACTAGGGTTGACATCAATGACAACAACCAATCTTCCAACAATATCTCCCTTTTTCATTGATGGCAACACTCATGATCCCCCTATCATCACGATTTCAATCTCTCCCCCTTTGACATCAATGGCAAAGGGTAGGGATTTCTCCCCCTGAGTTTAATGGCAAAAGGTAACTCTCTTCTTTGGGGCTGCTCCCCCTGAACATGTGGCACTCAATAATACTTCATCCTTATTTTTGGTCTTTGGGACTTTTTCTTCCTTAGAATCCTTTTGTGTGGCTTTTGTCTTCTCTCTCTTCTTCATTTCTAGGATGTATATGTTGTTCGGTCTTCTTGTTACAGTTGCAACCAATCTTCCTGAGTTATTTTCTCTGATTTTACATTTTCGGGAGTCAAACGTAAGAGTGTATCCTTGATCACACATTTTACTAACACTGAGTAGATTATG
>ML802995.1:33247-48439 GCA_009831015.1 Picea engelmannii
GTCTTGATCCCTGGTCATGTGTGAAGAACATCCACTGTCTATGTACCATTCATCTTCTTCTTTACATTCTTCAGCGGTTAATGCTATTCGACAATCTTCATTGTTTGGAATCTCTTTCCTTCTCCATACTGTGGTTGGCATAGAGACATCTTCATTCATATATCTGCAATCTCGTGCTTTGTGACCAAGATAATTACATTTGTAGCATACAATATTTTTGTCCATCAATGGGGAAAATGAATGATAACTTCTGTTGACAAATCCATGATTATTTCCATATCTTCTATTTACACCATTCATGTTTCTTGCGTATTTGTTCCTTTCATTGATTCTGCAACTAATTGCCTTATGTCCAAAATTTTTGCAAGTATAACAATGATCAAGAAAAAAATATTGATACCTTGGAGTAAGTGGTCTTTTTTGTGATGTAGTCCATCTGGGTTCATGATCTAGTCTTCTGTAGTTTCCTTCATATTGATTGAAACTTTTTTGATTCCTGAAGGTAGGAGGTCTTCTTGGATATTCATCTCTTTTGTAATCATTTCTTCTTTCTAGTATTCTGGTCCACTTCTCATCAACTGTTTGTGTATCTCTTTATTCAACCTTCTTGTTGTTATTTGCATCTTCTTTGTATGAAATTTCACCCATCCATCCAAGATGTGTTAAGTCTTTTGGCACTTGAGAGTTTCTTAAGCTCTTCCTTAATGAGACAACTTCTTGTTCAAGTTTCTCACAATCTTCTTCTTTCTTCATCATTTGGACATTCCTTACTTCTTCTATTTTTCTTTCTTCTTCATATAGAGTTTTCAAGGAAATGTTTTGTTCTCTTAGTTTCTCAAAGTCTTCTAATTGTTTCTTCAAACTTACAACTGTCTTTTCACAACTACCTAATTCACTTCTTAGTTTTCTATGCGTATCTTTGAGCTTGTTATTTTCAATCTCAACATGCTTCAATTTTTTAAGATTCTCATCTTCTTGTTGAATAATTTCTACTTCATGATTTTCTTCTTCTTCATTGGAATTTTCTTCTTCAGTGTCATCTCTTTCAATCCTTGGATGAGGAGATTCAAATTCAACATGTCCTACTTCTTCACAATTATAGCAAAATAATTGACCTCTATTTTCTTCTTTGAAATCTGAGATGTTGTAATTTGTTTCAACTTCTTCTTCTTCTTCTTCTGCTTCTTCCCTTGCATAAAGGTCTTGTAGCTTGTCCCAAATCTCTTTTGATGATGCACATGATCCCACCTTGGATTTCATTGAATCTGTCAATCCATCCAGGATGGTATCTATTGCCAATTTATTGTTCCTTTTTGCTTCCTTTTGAGCTGCAGTCTTTGGTTTCTTCAAAGCATTGTATCCTGAAGCAACTGAGAACCAAACATCTGCCCCAAGAGCTTTCAGGTAAGTTTCCATTCTATTACTCCAGTATTCAAAATTGTTTCCATCAAATGGTGGAATCCCATTTGGAATTTTGTCTTCCATTTCTTCTTAGGATATTCCTTCCAGTGGTTAAACTGTACTGAAGGTAACCCCCTCTGATACCAATTGTTGATACTGAGAGGGGGGGTGAATCATTGTCAAGTACAATTTAAAACCTTTTTCAAATTATACTTAAAGCATTCAACTATATCCATTAAACAATGAACAATAGTATAAGAGTTACTATTCAAGGGAAGTAATGAGAAATATATGAGAAATAATCAATAGTTATTGTTCAAGGGAAGTAATGACTTCCAAAGATAGCTACAATTTCCAAATGTAAAGGGAGGGATAAACCTCCAAGAGGAAGATACAATCCTCTAATATCAAGAGAGGGTTTAACTCTCCATCCTTGCCCCTTCCTTCCACCCAAGAATATATGAGAGATAATAAAACTTTACATTAAATCATCACCATCAACCAACCATCACATGGAACCTGATAATGCTTCCTGAGACTTATTCAATTTCTGCAATTCTTCAATTCTTGGAATACTATGATCCTGTAGATAATATTACTCAATGTATTCTCTGAAACTTCTCCAAGTTTCACTCCTTGGATCCTCCCCAAAAATAAGTTATAGAGAGAATGGTAGACCTTGTTCAATTTTAGTTTATTCAGGAGACCAAACTTGTACATAATGCCTCGCGCTAAATATTTAACATCAGATTCTGAAACTTACACACAAGAAACTACAGTCCGTACTATTTCCAATGCAATTTTTCCCACTTCATTTGGATTCTCTATGAATAAGTTATTACTGTTTTACCGGGAACACCTGTTTATTGACTAGCTTCAGGATTGGTCAAAAACCTTATCTTCCATAGAGCGTATATCCATAATTATAGTGAATCAAGAGCTGAAACTTTTATCACAGGTACCTTGATATGTCTTCTCAATACCATAACAATTTCACCATTTGAATCGTTCTAGAAAAAAAATTATAGCGAAAATGGTAAGATGACCTGAAAATAACATACCTTAGAACACATCACCAAAATACTTCATCCTCCCTTGAAATCCGGCCTTCTTTACTTCTGATTTTCTCTGAAATTCAACTTGTATATCAAATGAATGTATAATGATATTTATTTATACCATTTATGTCAATTCCTTTTAATATTAGGGCTGACCTGACACTTTCTTATTTTGTAATTCTTTTCTTTAATTATCTTCAGGGCCTACATGTACTTCTTCAATTCACTTTGTCATCTTCAAAAATTCATTTCTCCTCAACCATGAGGATCCACGTGATGTGCCACATACCACCGGAAACCACATGATGTATACTATCCATCCATGGGTGTTGTATCTGCATGTGCATTGTCCTTCATGTCCAAATACCTTCATCAATCTTGCGGTCCAAAACCCATGACTAGGGTTGACATCAATGACAACAACCAATTTTCCAACAAGATGGAGCACAAATATGATTACTTTTGCAATAATTGAAATTACTTGGAAAATTAAATTGCAATCCCACAACAATGGCACAAGTGGATAGCTAGCCTACTGTCTTGGCCAAGGTGGGTGTAATAAATGAATTTAAATGGAAAGAAAGCAAAAACAATCTCAACAATGGCACAAGTGGAGGACTAGCCTGCGATTTTGGCCAAGGTGGATATAATGAAAAAAAATTGAAAGACTTGGAAATAAATGAGCAACCCCACAACAATGGCACAAGTGGAGGACTAGCCTACCGTTTTGGCCAAGGTGGGTGTAATAAAGGAAATGCAAGAAAAACAAATTTAACTCTAGCTTTCACGATATTGCAAGGATGGCTTAGGTCAATCTCTTTGCAAGGTGTAGACAACATTTCCTAAATTATTACAATATCAAATTTTTTATCTTTCTTGAGAGAAGACAAACCAAAGAGACTTTCTTTGAGTTGCTTACAACACTTTAGAAGAGGGAGATGAAGAGGGATTTGATATCCCAACTTTAAGATTCCTTTGGAGTGCCTTGGGGGCTCAAAACAAGTAGCACTTCCTCCTTGTAGTTGGAAATTTGCATAAAAGTCAGCAAGGTATTTTTTGCTAGAAAATGCTACAAACACCAAAGATCTTGTTAACTTTTATTAGCCCAATAAAATATAAATTTAAGTAAAGAAACTTGGAAATAAGAGTGAGTTTTTAATGACCAATATACAACAAATAAGTGCTTATGAAAGAAAAGAGAATGGCAGATAAAAGAGGAGGAAACAATGGAAACTTTGGTTGATTGAATGAGTGAGTTTTCCAGTCTAAAAACCACTCCTTCAATCCTCTAGTGACCTGCAAACATGTATATCTCTTGCTACATAAGACAGAAGGAGGTGAGAGCATCTAAAGAAACATACAAAATACTTTGCAAGCTTGAAAAGAAACTACCGCAAAATTAATAGTAATACTATCACTAATTACTGCCAAGCAAAATACTTTGCTTGGACCTCCAAGTTAAACTAGTGAATACAAGAAAACACAAGAAAAGAAATGCACAATATCACCTCACAAACACCATGAAGAGCATCAAGAAGACTCCCAATGCACACAATATATCCTCCAAAGCTTCCTTTGTTATCCACAAAATGTTGCTACAAATACTTGTAGCAAGATTTACAATGAGAACATGAGAGAGACATGGGAGAGAATGGGAGAAATTTTGGCATAATAGACTTGCTCTAAGAATTGATGATGAAATGAGGAGGAGTGGGTCATTTTTATATATGAGGAAGGGGAGAGACCCCACTTGGATGAGCTCCAAGTGTCATCCATCTAATGGGGGAGGGTCTCTTCAAGGGGGCACACTTTTAGGTTTAGAGAGGTGTGTGAGGGTTGAAGGGTGAGTGGGGAAGGGGGAAACCACCTTTCCCATTAACCAAAATTGTAGTTAGGGTCAATGGGGGTACTACCAAAGTTTGAAGGCCCTCATGCTATATTTTTAATTTCCCATGAGTTTATGAGCAAGGGGGGCACCCCTCTTCTAAGGAGATGGTCATTGTGGATTGTTGGCTAAGAAAAGGGGTCTTTCTAAGTTGAAAATTATTTTTCTAAGTTAGGAAATACATTTGGAATCCTTTTTCCCACTCTCTCTCATGATTTTAGTGACTTTTACAAAATTTGGCTATTTTAATTAAGCCAATTATATGCTGATTTTTTTACCGACTTTGACTCCTCATGGACAATGATGTAGAAAAACTTGTCCAAATGAGATGAGACTTGTTCCAAGGGTGTAGGGGTTCATAAACCTTTTGATTTGAATACTCATACCCCTATAAAAAATCTCCAAGGACCACTTTTTTACATTTTACATAAAAAATAATTAAAAATCCCCAGTTTGTGGGAATTTTAATTATTTAAAAAATCCTATCAAAACTTAACAGAATTCTGCAAGACTCTATGAAATGTTTAGCATGGTCATTTACAACACTCCTAGACCTTAGTTACCCCTTGGGCTCGATCATTAGAATGCCTTTCACCACTTTGGAGAATTTTTGTGAGTGAAAAACTCAAGGATAATTAAAATTGTAGTTAAGCAAGGTTAATTACTTGAGGAAAAAAAACACTCGATGAAAGGATGATGCAGAAGCATTGCTCCACCTCAACAACACGCCAACATTCCATCACATCAACGCGCATTTCAGAGAGGGAGAGGCATCGACCCTCCCATTTTTAAATTTGAAATCTAATCCTATACGGATTCATGTTGAAAGCTTGAGTGAAAACCAAGCCATATCTCTGAACAAACAAAAGATAAGGCCGCCTTTAATGGCTGATAGATTGGTGGCTCTAGGTTCAATTCATATTAGATGGCCATTTATGAAAACTTCAATGTAATAGATGAGGTTCGGTGAGAGAGGACGAGCTTGAAGAGTCCCTCTTTTGTAAGGAGATCTTGTATCAGATTTCATACGACAGATAGGCAGAGAGTGATAGAGAGCTCTGGGTAGAGAGGCCTTAGGAGGTAGCATAGTTCTGGGAGAGATATTGAGAGAACTGGGACTCTGTTACAGTCCAATTTTTTTTGTAATCATTTGTATAGACACACAGAGATAATAGAAAATCAGTTTTTCTTGCATATGGTTGTTCATGTGTTTATGTATTTCATGAATGAATGTTGTAGATGTATGATAAGTTGCATTTGCAGTAGGAAGATAGATTTCTCTATCTTTGTTTGAGTTGTTGAATCATTCTTGGTTCGTTAGGTTGTGCAAGGTGTGCACAACAGAACATTGGAGGTTCTGTAGCCAGTGCAAGGAGTGCGCATTTGAACTCTGTGGAGTCAGGATAGAATGTGCCAGGAGGGCACACCAGAGGATTCATAAATTCAAAGGGAACCCCAAGGTTACTGAATACCTTAGGGGGGAAACTGTGTAGAAGAAGCACAGAGAGAGACAAAGTTATTGAGAACTTTGTAGAGTTCTGCCAGGTGGGTATCGAGCGAGTGCAAGGAGTGCACCAAGGAACTCTGTTTCGAGTTCTGAGAAAAGAGGAGTGTCTGCAGAGAAGATATTTACAGAGTTGTTGAATAATTCTGGAGGGAGACCTATGCAAGGAGTGCACTAGGCCAACACTCAGACGAAGTGTTGAAGACAACCATCTGAAGGCTAGTCAAGCGCAAGGAGTGCGCGCAGAGAGAACTTGTTTTAAGTTACAAATCCTAGGAGGTTGAGTGCACAGTGTGCCAGGAGGAGCACAAGAGGTCTTCTAAAGACATAGAAGGGTCGAGTCCCTTAGAGACTGAGCAATATGGAAGCTCAACGAAGAGAGTGCAAAGTCGCATGTAGAGTGCAAGTGTGCGCCAAGGCAAGTTCAAATTCTATTGACATAAGTTCATGAGAGACTGTGTTTCTAGAACGTAGATGAGACCCGAAGTTACAGGGCTCGCAGGGAGAAGAATCGAAGGCCGAGACCTTCAAACCGTCGAAATCTTCCAAAGTCAGGAAGAAATCCAAACCTCAGGAGGAGGAGCACAACAACCGTCAGATTAGTTGCGGAGAAGGAAATCTGGACCGTCAAATCCACGTCCAGACACCCAGGAGAGCGCAGGAGGGAGAACAGATCTCAGCGGTCAGATCTAAAAGCGCGTGGACCAACAACCGTTGGATTCAGAGGAGGTGCATGGGGTTTAGTCCATTTGAGTGCACAGGAGGAGAGCCGACTTCGCGAAACACGAAGTCTCGACATCATCGGGACCGTCCATTATGAGAGGACACGTGCCAGAGATCCACGTACATCAGAGATTTGAGAGGGGAAGAGCCACAACGATCCTGACAATCTATCGGAAGGGACGTGTGGCAGCAGATCAACATTTCATTGACTCGCGACTCAAAGGAGTCAAAGGTTGAGTCGTGAGAACTCGCGAAAGGTGAAATCGCGGAATCATTCTGGACCATTGGATCCGGGGTGACAGGTGGTGGAGATCCACACACATCGGAGGATCAAGCACTGGGAGAACGAAGGTGGAGACAAGAGAAAATACCTAAGGAGCTAGGAGCCGAAGTGATCCTAGCTGTCCATCAGAAAGGGACGTGTGGCAACCGATCAACATTTCGTTGACTCGCCACTGGAGGAAGTCAAAGGGTAGAGTTACGAGAATTCGCGAGGCCCAAAATTGCGAAAGGATCTAGGCCGTTGGATAGAGACAGGCTGTGGGCCATCGATCTGAAGCATCGGGAAATCAGGGATCAGAAGATTAGAGGTGAGAAGTCTTTCGACTTCGCGAAACATGAAATCCCGACGAGATCTAGACCGTTAGATCCAGAGGAGCGCGAGTTGTTGATTTGATATTTCGAGATATTGACATTTCGGGTATCGGGGATGTGAAGAAGTTGTGGCTTGGAAGTCGCAAGTCGCGAAATCCCAGTTCGTGAAAGGAGAACCTGGACTGTTGGATCCAGGAGGGAATTGATCTGGTTCGTAGATAAGAAGGGAATAGATTTGAAGCATTGATTTGGACGATATCGTCAAGATCGTGAGATCGACGATCCCGTGTCATTGCGGGGACAGAAGTTGCGAGGAGGTTAAGGAATCAAAGGCGGGCCACAATTTGAACCGTGGTTTCGTCTGTAGGACACGTGTAGGCTGGAGGAGCATTGCGGAACCAAAAGCAGTTTGGCCCCAAACCGCTTGTGACTGCACCCACAATCACGCGGTCATAGACCCAGGTCATATCAAGAGAGGGCCTATCCAAAAAGGACCTAACGTTGGCACTCTGAGTTTTCGCGACAGAGCGAAAGGGAAGGTCGTGGGTTGCTGTCAGACCTGCACCAAGAAGTCGAAGGGGCCTGTGTTTAGATACAGAGGGGGACCTTCAAGGTTCCATAGAATCTTTTGACTCGAGAATCAGAGATCCAAGACCGGGAGGTCGTGCAGCCCTACGGGGGCGTAGGGGGGCTACATCAAAGGACTTCCCTAATGATAAAGTCCTAGGTAACTAGAAAAAAATTGACTTATGCTAGCATATTACAATATTATCCCACGCAGGGGAGCGAAAATTTTGATTAGATAGAAAAGCGTGTTGAGGGAAAAATTTTCCCTGTTGAGCAAAAAGTCTTCAAAATGGGTGTACCACTAGGTACATATCTTCATGGAACATGGAGTTTACCCCGAGTCGAAATAGGTGGTCAACACATTCATACATCACAATTCACATGTCCTCAATAATGAATACATGATCTCTATATATACCTATTCACAAGTACACATGAGGCCCCTTTACTATTAAGCTGACCCTGTTACATATATATATTTATACATTACATGTACATTTAGCCCCACATATTCCCCCCCTTGGGATCATATCATATACTTTTAACCCTATATATGCTCCCCTTGGGTCATAACATAGTACCCTCCTTCAAAAAGCTTTGTCCTCAGATTTGCAATTAAAGGCTTCACATGTGATGAAACCAAGTAATATGATTTTCTTATGTTTCCGCTTTCTTCTTTCCATTAACGATGATCCATCCATCCAAAATCAATTCTTTTCGGTCGTAATCCTTGGTGGTAAGTTGTTGTGTAATTTTCTTTCCCTTGATTCCATGTATTATTGTTGAAGCTTCTCCAATTTGTAGTAGATGTTGGTCTATGATAATATCTTGTTGCAGTTGAATAATGGTTTTGTGATGCCTTGTTCCATGAATATTGATATGTATTCCATCTTCTTCCTTGATAACGTTGATATTGACCTTCTTTTCTTCATTGAAATCTTTCCTGGTAATGAGGGTGTCAATATGGTTTCACATTTGATGGTTTTTCTTCGCTCTGCACATGCATTTCATTTGTCTTCTTTTAAGAGAGAATGACTTCCTCTATCCGCATTGCTTGGTCTTTGATTACTCTAGCCTTGGAGATAATACCATCATATTAGGCATCTACATCTTTTAGATGAAGTTCAACTTCTTTAAGTGTCTTCTGGCGACCTTCTTGAATCTTGTCTTCTTTCTCCTTTTGACGCTGCAATGTCACGCCATTTATCAAATGTTGACTTCCTTCTTCAATTCTTGATTTCATTTCTAATTTTACCTCATCAATATTTAGGGATTTCTCAACTTTTTTGCAAATTTCCCCTTCAAGTCTTTTGGTAGATTCTTCATCTAATATCCTTTATTTTTCTTGATTTTGACAATGCTTTTTTTCTTCTTTCAATCTCTTAACCTCATCCAATATTTTTTTATTATGGTTTCATAATCAACATATTTAATCATCTTTCTTTTTCAATTCTTCCCTTGCCTCCTTCTTTTCCCACATCCCTTTACTACTCATTCCCTGTTTTAATTTTTGAACTTCTTTAACAAGTGCTTCATTAAGGTTTCGTATCTTAAATAGCTCATCACCCTTCTTCTTGATCTCTTCTTTTTCTTCTTTTAACTCCTCTTGAATTTTATACATCTCCTCCCTTTTTGTATCCTTGATCCATTTATTTGAGAAGAGTTTTTAAAAAAAAATTCACGTGAGGGAGAGTTTAGTGCCTTTATCAAGGCTATCCCACCACTTGAAAGTTTCACCAGTCAAGAAAATTGCTGCCATAAAAGGTGTCAAATCAATTTTCTTTACCATTCTCTCCACTTCATCTTTATCTTCATCTCCACTAAACTTAGGCATTGTCATTGATGCTTAATTGAGGTATAACCCAAACATTTAACTTCAACTTCAATATATTAAGAATACTGATATAAAATAGTTACAATATTTGTTCCAATATAATCTTCTATGTTTTCTCTTTCCAATGGATTTTGAATAAGCTCAATTGGACATTCCAATCAAAAGTTATGATAGTAAGTGAACATACCTTTGAAACCCTGATTTGGAGTCTATCCTTCTAACTCACCTTCTTTTTGATGTATTTCTGAAATTTTGGTTCCTTGAGTTTGAAATTTTGGCTTGTAGTACTCTGCTATGTCTTCTCTGCAATGTTGTAGGTCTAACCAAAATTTGATGTGCCAAGTGAAAATTATGGTAACTTTCCCAAACCTTACTAATTTTTGGCCTTTTCTAGAGAGAGAACTTGTACGTAATGCCACGTGTCCAATATTTAATACTTGATTCTGAAAATTGTACCAAAAACATAATGGACCGTCCTCTTTCAAATGCAACTGGTGTCACTGAATTTGGATCCTCGTTGAAGAATATATGATTGTTTTACCTAGAACACATGTTTGAGACTAGTTATAGGACTAGTCAAAAACCTAATCTTCCATAGGGTATATCTATGAAAGTATAAGGGCCAAGATGTTGAAATTTGTACCAAAGGCACCTTCTGATGTCTTTTAAATAACCTCCAAGTTTTGTTATCTAAAGTGGCCATAAAAGAAGTTATAGGGAAAATTCTAAGATGATTCGCTTGGAGAAAAAAAAACCTAGGATCGATGCTCTGATGCCAAATGTTCTGTACCAAATGATTAAGATATCAGAATAAACCAGAAGTACACACCATGTACACCAATGCGAGCAAAGAGCACAATTTCATGATAAATAAGAGAGATAAGTTACACAATAACTCCTTAAATAATAGGAGAACCTTCTCCAAATATTCAAATACATTCATACATCACAATTCACATGTCCTCAATAATGAATACATGATCTCTATATATACCTATTTACACCTACACATGCGTCCCCTTTACTACTGACCCTATTGCATATACATTTACACATTACATGTACATTTAGCCCCATATATTTCCCATATATTCCCCCCCTTAGGGTCATATCATATACTTTTAACCCTATATATGCCCCCTTTGGGTCATAACACCATGTCATAGATTGGATCGCGCATGTGGAAAACACATGCACCAAAAGAACAAATGTTAGAGTGGGACCCTCATCACATCGTTTGATTCGATCGCGTCAAGTGGGTGATCCAACGCATATAAGAGGGTATGGGGATGGCCCATTTAATCAATATATATAATAATAAAGGAATAAGGTGGCTAAAGGACAAAGAGTCTGATGAGGGAATAAGAATGATGTGAAGGTCGTAAGGTGACACGATAGGTAAGGATGCAAGGGAGATGACATGTGGACACTAGTGCCACATCAATGGCCACATGTCATTCCACATCAACAAAATAATTTATTTATTTATTTTAAAAAGAAATAAGTCTGAAGCCACAATATTATTTTGGCTATAAAAGGAGCAAACATGTTGAGAATTAGGTGTAAGTTCGTTATGATGAGTGGTATAAAAGTGCAAGTGAAGGTGATGTGTTAATTCAATGCTTGAATTCCAAAAACTGCAAATTAGTGGTTTTCAAAGAACAAGGTGGTACTCATGTCCATCACTGTTTTTGATGGTGAAATTTGGATAGAAAGGAACAAGAGTAGGCATGAAAAAACCCAATGGATCATTTGGAAAAATCCCAAATGGTTTGGGGTGGAGATACATAATAGACCAAAATTCACTATTCCATGAGACTTTTTAGTGATATTGAAACTTTAAATGGAGGAAAAGGAACCCAAGATCACAAATTTGGAAAAAAATTCTAGTCAACATTTGATTTCCTCAACAAAATAAACAACTTTTTCCTAGTGAATCTTTTCTCCATTGAAAGTTGGTAGCTCTTGCCAAAACATTCAAGTCTAGAGAAGTGCAAAAATAACAAAGTTGACAATTATAGATTGATGTAGAAAAAGGCAAGAGAATCAAATCGATAATATGAAAGTTTCTGAGTACTCATAATTAGAATTGTCATCAAAACTCTGTACAAAGGTTTTCTTAGTTCTCACTAGATTTTCTTCTATAGATGGTAGAAGTTGGTCTCTAACCTTGATTGTACTAGTGAGAAAATTGCACAAATTGGGCAGAAATGGCAAATTAAAAGAGCCATAACTTTCAATTCAGAGCTCAATATTGAGCATGGTTATATCCATTTGAAAGGTAATTTAGAGGAGAACATGATAAAGGGTTTAAGTTTTGAAAATATTCATCTGGTTGTTTTAGAAAGTTGCAGGAATGGGACCTCTAAGCTTGAGTTAACAATGCAACCATCAAATATGGAAGACTTCCAAAGCAATTTTACTTTTCGAAAAAAGAGTTCAAGATGATAGAGGTATATTCCAAATGTAAAATTTTGAGCAAGGAAGGTTGCAAATACTTCATGACGGTACCTATGAAGTGGTGAGGAGGCACATTTGGAGGTGCATAAGCATGGTAGTGAAAATGGTTGTTTAATAGCATGTTGAAGGATTGGATCGAGGATCAATGATGAGTAAGGATAATCAAGATTATGGTATTACTGCAATGTTAATATCAAGATAGATGAATTTCACGAATGAATATTGTTAAGGTATGTTGTAGATTTTATTCCAGGTTCAGTCGTGAAAAATAAAGGAACTTGGATGCTGGTGTCTTGAAAAAAAAGAATGCATACAAAATATTTATTATAATTAGTAAGTTTAATTTAGATTATAGAATAAGAGCTAGGGAAGGACCTAGTCATGGTAGTTTGATACCATATGAAGCAAAGAAATGGTGACAAGTATAAAGAGCCATAGGATCTCTTGGTTATCGGATTTGAATATTCTATGTTGTAAGAGAATATTTAGCAAGGGTATGAAATATGCCAACATGTAGAGAAGATCTCTGAGAATCATGACCATTACAATTGGTTATTGTGTACAACCAAGTGACAATGACAAGAATAAGAAGCATAGAACAAGTCAACGAGTAAAGAATGACATAAGTATGCATCAGAAGGTAAGGTAAGTTTATTAACCCCCGAGTATAGAAAAGAGAAACTAAGTAATAATGGCTACAAACCATGATTGCAAAGAAGAAAGTGAAGGAGGTTGGTATGATAAAGGAAATCTTCCAAGGAAAAAGAGAACAAGGACTTCATGAGGTGATGTGTGGCTTAATGATGGGTAAACCATCTCCGTGGGAAAGTGTATGAGTGATTGGAAGAGTTGAAGGGTATCAAGTAGCAACTTATGTGTAAAAATTACAGTGAAAGAAGTAAAGAACTTTCACTCACTTTAAAGGTGCCAGTGCCAATGCCAATGGAGGAATTAAAAATCACTCCATTGTATGTAGTGTTGGAGAGCTATAGATAAAATTAGACTTCAAAGGAAATTATCCAATGAAGTGAAAGAAATTTCAGCATTGAACAAAGTCTACAGAGAACTATAGATAAGGGCAGGAGATGCCATAACATTTATACTTAAGCTTGTTATAACATATTGCAACACTAAGGTAATTATTACAACAACAAATGAGAATTGTCGATGAGGGTTGTTGATAAAGGTAGAGAAGGCTAATTGCATTCTAGGTGTACAAATAGAAAATAAACCAAAGAAGAACATAAGAAGTGCAACGATTACCAGAATGGAAGTATCCATAAAGCATATGAAAGGAGAAAGTATATCTATGCAAAAAGTATATCTATGCTTGATAGTGGATGCAAAACAAAGTGGAATTTGGAGTATACTTGAAGTTGAAATGACATCAAATGCAGCAATATAGTGTGCTAGAATTATGATTAATGAAGTTAAGATTGAGGCTAGATTGGCCAAAGAAAAGGAGAGTGGTTAATTAGACTATAATATCAATATAAGGCTAGAGTAACATAAATTACATCACCACAAGTGCTGAAAAGTTCAAACAAGGTAAATTTGAGCCAGATTGACCCAAATAATGAAGCAAATGCTGAAAATGCAATACCAATATGATATATGGGATGGAAATGTAAAGTGATCAAGTTGGACTTAGCTAGAAAGTGCTAAAAAAAGGGA
Source organism: Picea engelmannii (assembly GCA_009831015.1). Classification (NCBI taxonomy): domain Eukaryota; kingdom Viridiplantae; phylum Streptophyta; class Pinopsida; order Pinales; family Pinaceae; genus Picea; species Picea engelmannii. Next base: position 46,948 of record ML802995.1, read on the forward strand.
GATCTTCATGCTAATATCCTCAAAGTCTAGCCCATTGGGAGATCTTTGGGGAATTTAAGCTTATATGGGGGTAGATTATTCAAGAAGGTAAAGGAATTTTAGTGTTATCAAACTCTAATTATATCAATGACCTTGTGAATGGAATTCAAAGATATTATCTGTGATACACAATGGAAAGAGGAGTTACTTGTCCCCTCAGGGCTATGATTGGTTGATTTCTCCCTTTTGATCACGAGCATTGCACTTGCTCTTAAACTTGATTGAGCATTGATGGATATTCATATAGAAGAATGGAGATGATCACAAAAAGATCAAATCGAACCTCATGAATTGAAATCAAACCTCTTATAGTCCACTTCTCACTATTCTTCTTCAATGATTCAATTTGTTTGTTCAACTACACTATCTTTTGAACAGCATGAACAAGATTGATTTCATGATACTTTTTCTAAGATCTAAAAGGAGTTATATATTAGAGAGAGAGGCATTATGTAATATAACATAGGAGTGCTCATCTTTGGGAGTTGTTCTTGTTCAATTTAGCATGTTCTAGGGATGTGAATATAACATAGGAGTGATCATCTTTTGGGAGTTGTTCTTGTTCAATTAAGCACGTTCTAAGAATGTGCACGCATGTATGCATTCTTATAACATGTGCGTGTTTTTTAAATTAATTTTTTTTCCTTAAATTCAATTTTTTTTTGGTGGGATTGAAAATTCCAATGGCTTGGTTGCTTCAGTTTTAGGTTCAAAATGCCTCTTAATATCTCCATTTTCATGTCATTTTTAAATAAGCTACAAAAATACATCCTCGATGAAACAACACACACATATAGATCCGGTTATGCAGATTCCAAATATATAATTGGACCCACAAAGTATGGACTAACCTTTGCACTAACACTTGACCTCATAATTTCAGGGCTATAATGACTTTTATAATTTAAAAAAAAATGTTAAATTAACATCAAAAATTTTGAAAAAAAATATTGTACATTAAATTTTGCAATAAAAATAACAAATCACTTTTAGAAAAACTTGAATTTCACATAATCATACAAAAATTCCATAAATAAAAACTATATATTCCAAAAATCAATTTCCTACATTTCATTTTCTTACATAATATTCAAGTTTATTTGAATTTATTTCATTTTCTTACATCATATTCAAGTTTATTTGAATTTCACATAGTTATACAAAAATTTCATAAATAAAAACTATTTAATCTGGAAGCTAATTTTCTACATTTTATTTTCTTATACCATATTCAAGTTCATTCTAAAAGTACACTCATGATTAACCACTAACTTGCATTTCCATCTCTCACATAAAAACAAACATGGACTTCCTGTTATCCCCGATATCTAGGGATAACTAGGAGATCATGTCTCGAGGCCCACATGATCCCAGACATGGAGTACGAGAGCGGATCGACTTGAGCATGGCCCTTGAGGGCCCATCTTTCTTCTTCTCAGCCAGACTTGTCCTG
>ML802995.1:51146-83252 GCA_009831015.1 Picea engelmannii
CTCATTTCTGCATAGTGACGCAGCAACAATATATATGTTGAGCAGATTTGATATTTGTAGCATTGTGGTATAATAAAGATCTGATTTTGCACATTGAATGCTCTTATCTCTTGGTGTACTTATTGAAGAAGTGATATAAGTCTCTGTCTTGTTTAGTAATCATTGACTTCGTCAATAATTACATTTGATCATTGCTCATATGTATATTCAAGGATAGTCATTGATATTGTGAAGTACTAACCCACTGCAAGCACATTTTCTAGCTTTGTTTGTCTTGTCTCGCAAACAGGTGCCTCATCAGTGGAATATCTCCTTTGACTATCTCATCTTGGCAGTAATCTGTGAAAGGGAACTTCTTACCTTGATCCATTAAACCTTTAAATCCCTTCAGAAACCAGATTACATAGGGACGTCTCCCTTGGACTGGCCATCCTAAATAGAAAGAGCTCCCCATCGAGGTGACAGTGGGTGGGGAAGCTCCTGTTACGCCGGTTTTAAGCCTTGACTCAAGCTGCCTAAACCCTTCCTACAAACCGTGCGATAACACTTCCCAAAATCACCCGAATGGCATTACATCCACCTACCCTTAAAATTTTTATCAACAAGGAACTTAAATTTGCATTATTTGGTTACTCTAATCTCCATGCCCTATCAAACCTATCCCATGGATATGGTTGAGATGATCATGTGTCTCCAAACCAAACAAAAACCAAGCTTCTAGACTAACTGTCACGAGATTAAATTTCACTGTATTAGTGGGCGAAACAAGCACTCAACTTTGGTTTATTTCATTTGGATCTTGATGTAAAATAACTTAGTTATTTCCTTCTCTTCCACTAGACCACCTCCTTACGGAAGCACAATTGACCTTTCCATGAACATCCGAGTTGATGTCCACCCTTTACTCTGCCTCTACAGCCAACAAGTTTTCTTTTTCTTTCGCTTCTTAAACTGTTTAGGTCGCTTCTCTAGATGAAATTTCCAACCATCTTCATTGGTGTGATCATTCCTATCACAGCGTTGACAGTTTACTAGGAAATTCCACTTCCTCAGTGGTCGCGGTGATCTTCTCTCCATTACACCTCTTATTAGATTTCCCCCCTTTTTGTCGTGATTTCTTCTCTATTTGTTTGGTCATTTGGAACTGTTGCTTTGGCTTGTCTCTTTCCATGCACTCTGTTTGCATGCAATCATTATCAATGAATTTGGGCTTGAAAAGAGTTAGTTGTCTACGCACCGATCTGTGTGCAAAGCCCCCAATTACTTATTCAACGTCTTGGGACATTTGAAAGAGATCCCGAGATGCATGGCTTTCTTCCTAGGTGGTGAACTCTTGTACACTCAGCCCTTTTGTCTAAAATAAAGCCAGTTAATCTATTGATCCTCCTTGTAACCAGTCGGTTTAAACTAAGCTTTGATCATGTTTTGCAATCCGTTATGTATGGTTCATTTTCCAGTCTTCTTCTAACAACTTCACATTCCCACTATGCCAAAGCATGGCCTTCTAGCTTCTTCATTTGAATATAGGAAATCCACTGTTTCCACAGACTTCATGTACACTAAAGTACACTTCAAGCTACTGCAACAATTTGCTCAGCTTAAGAGTATCAACTTCTCCTACATAAGGTTTTATGTCGACTTTTGTCTCCACACAGAATGCTACTTGTGTCCAGCTAGAGCTGCATTCTCCAGATTCCATCTCGGTCTCCTTTTCCTTTGTACTTGCCTATTCCTTTTCATCAACATCCTCTCCCGGGCTTGCATCGAAATCATGGGGCTCTTGCTTCCCTCTTCACTTCTCCCTGAATCCATTCAGTGATTAGACTTGCCACTTTCTGATTTATTCTAGCCAGAATCTTATTCACCTCTGCCAATTCCAAGCTCCGCTCTACAAGAGAGTTCTCCAGCCAGGAAAATTGAGCTTCTCCATTGTTTGTTTCTGGAAAATCACCCAGGGTTGGGTTTGTACGTCGTGTCCTCCTTCTTGTGCTAATCTCAGGGTCGATAGCTACCAACCCTCTGTCGTCTAGCACTTTCTTCAAATTTGTAAGCATTCCGTCGTCTAGCAATTTCTTCGAATTCACTATGTAATTCCCTCCAAAACAGGAATCAATGACTCTCATACCAATATAATCAGTAAAACGGTAGGCGGGAATCATTTTTATTTGCAGAAAATTTGCTGGTCCTCGACTATCCCTTCAAAACTGTATCTACTTCCTTTTCTAAGTATGTGACAGATTAATAAGATTTAATGGTAATCACTCCCGCTAATTAGTTAGTTTGTCTTTCTAACTTTTACAGTTACGAGTAGTTCGGGTAGTTGATCAATTTTTAGGGAAGTTGATCAGTTATACCTGTGTAACTCCATTGTAGCTAATATCTTTATCTTAATATAAAAGACAGATCGATGGTGTTGTGTTGGGCATTAGCTACGCAATTCATTTGTGTAAGTTTTCTTTATCTTAATATAAAAGACAGATCGATGGTGTTGTGTTGGGCATTAGCTACGAAATTCATTTGTGTAAGTTTTGTATTTGTGTTGTGGCTGTAGCAACAATCAGATTATAGTTATTTCTTTTGCCTCTTACTAACAAAGTAGTATCAGAGCGGGTCTGGGCCTTGTCTTGTTGAAGAATGTGATCTCTCGTATCTTCTACCTATCTTCTAACTGTCAACTGTATCTTATCTGTCAGTTAGGATTTAGTTGCATTCATTATGCTCTAGTTAGCTTGAGATCATGATTAGCTATTTTTAGTTAATTAACTGATTCGGCTACAGTTGAGGTTGTACGTTGTAATCTATTTATTTATTGGTAATATGGAGAAGGGCAATGAATCGCCCCTGTTGTTTTCCGAATTTGGCCTCTGCTGACGAATTTTGTCATGATATCGACCAAGTTCAGTCACTTACACCTATTCTGTCGGTCGCGTCTAGACAGTGGATGAAAGGCGACCAAGAAGAAGAAAAAGGGTTCTGGGTTCTTGGTTTCGACGGAGAAAAGCAATTTCGATCAAAATGATCTCTCGCTGCCACAATGGTTCAGTGGAAAGCTTCGCCTTCTTGAAGAGTTGTTGATCCGAGAGTGGGGAAGCCTCTTAACAGAGTGAAGAGCAGATCTTGCAAAGATTGATCTAAGAGGAGCATGTGTAGAAAAGAGCAGAGCCTCCGTCAAAGTGTTCCGAAGATCTGAAACTGTGTGATTGAGATCACTATTCGAAAGAAGCCTGCCAAACAACGTGAAACAAAGGTGTGGATTGTCGTTGTTGTGGAGAGCCCAACCGGGTGAGCTTTTAAATTTCAAAGATGTATCAAAGAGTGTTTCTTTGAAACTTTTAATGGGATTCTTAGAAAGTTTTCTTTTAGAGATATGTGAATGGTTTTGAAAAGAGGGCATTAAATTTGGGTGAAAGAGCCCCAAATACAACCTTGTTTTTTAATTTACAGTGAAATATTTCAATTTCCGAGAAGTCTCTTCAAAGACATGAGAAGGAGAGCGAGATGGAAGCGTTGAGCCAAAGATTGTACAGTGCATAGAGTCTGAATATAAGAGAATCGAAGAGATTTTGCATCAAGGGGGTGCCGTTTGTGCAGAAGTGTTGTGTTCCCAAGCAAAACCAATTCTTTTTAGTGGGCGATAAGAAGGAAAGATGAAGGTACGAGAAAGAGAGCAGCGAAGATAGTGGAAGGCAGAGGTATGCCATACTAGAAGGTGAATGAACAACCAAGAGACGTTGTTATGGGTCACCAGAGAAGACTCAACAAGTCCAGAAGAGATTTCAAAAAGATCGGGAGAAAGAACATCGAAGCAGTAGCAGCATATTTTGCAAAGACATATGGAGAGGTTCCAGCTGTACCTTAGGAGCCCACACAGGAAGAGGATCACACAGGAAGAGGATCAGAAGCAGATTAACGATATTTGGAGCAGCATGAGCATGAATCTATCATTACCGCCACAGTATAATGGTAAGAATTTTGAATGTTGGTCTGTTAGAATGAATGCATTTTTGTGTATTGTAGACTGTTATCATAATCTACATGATGAGGCAAGGGATGCCTTAGCGTTGCATGTCATCCGACAAGCCCTGGATTACAGTATGTTGCACAAGGTTGCAACATCAACAACTTTGAAAGAAGCTTGAGTATTATGGAAACAGAGTACAGTGAAAGGGGGGGCAACAATTTGCACTATGTTGCCACATTGGAAGGAGCATCTGTGTGTGAAGCAGAGCTACTAGAGAACGAGAATGATGATGCATCTGTGTGTGAAGTAGAGCATGGGGAAGTTGCAGAAATTGATGGTGAAGCTGCCAGTGAAGCAACTCTCATTTGATGAAGTGAATCCAGCAGTGTTTGCTGATGACAGTGAAGACTGCTACAAAATTGAAGTAACAGTGTGTGATGCCAGAGAAGAGCCATCAAAGATAATTGCTGATGAAGATCATAAAGATATTGGCCTCTTTGAAGCATAGGTAAGAAAACTTGAAGTTGAATTTGATGATAACCTATCTTATGATGAATGCCTACAAATAATGGCAGAGAAGTTCAGATCATTGATGAATTGACGTTTGGAGGAAGTCTACTTGGCATTCAGAACCAAGTGGATGATTTGGTGATTGCAAAAGCAGTGCTTGAAAGAAGGTTCGATGATAGTAGCATTCAAGATGCTATTTATGGCTGCTGTTTTTGATGCAGATTTAGAGTTAATCTATGATGATGATGTTGACTGCCTCATATCAACAAGGGAGGCAGATTTGGTTGCAGAAACAGAGAGGGTTCTCAGAGAAGAGCAAAACGAAGAAAACCAGTATGGTCTCTGTTATAATTTTTTATATCAAATTGACAATTTGTTTGAGTACGTAGGTGAGAAGCCATTAGAAGAAGACGAAGAAGACATGAATAAAGATGTCACCAAAAACAAGGTTGAAATCATTTTAATGCAATGGAGTTTTGAAGAAATTAGATTTTATTATGAGTTGAGGTGGAAGCAATCCACTAAGTAGCTTAATGAATGTGAAGCCTGCATTATGAAGGGCGTGGATGTTAGTTTGCAGAGATGGCACCAAACCATTATTAGAGACAAGCTGATTGAAGATGAAGATGGAAGAAACAAAGTTAATTCGCCTGATCAAATTCTGAACTTGAAGTTGCAAAAGGAGAAGAAAAAGGTAAAGCATAGAGCCTTCAATATCAAGGCCAAAATGAAGAAAATGACCAGATTATAACGGTTCATAGTTTGGAAGAAGAGAAAGAAGAAACCCAGATCAAGTGAAGAGCTGAAGTCAAGTCTTTCTAACTTTTACAATTACGAGTGGTTCGGGTAGTGGATCAATTTTACGGAAAGTTGATTAATTATACCTTGTAACTCCATTGTAACTAATATCGTTATATTAATATCGAACATGGATACATGGTGTTGTGTTGGGCATTAGCTCAGCAATTCATTTGTGTAAGTTTTGTATTTGTGTTGTGGCTGTAGCTGTTAGAATATAGAAGATGGTGTGCTCGTTTTACCATTGACGATACCCTCGTCACCCAACCACAGGCTGAAGCCTCCCTCCGAGCACCTTAACCTTGACCTGAGAATTCCTCCTGAAGCAAACCCTAGGCTAGATAGCCAAACAAAGAGTAGCGCATCAATCCCCAAGGATAGCACATCACAAAAGACTGATAAGATGTTCCAAACCCTAGCCAAGAGATATCCAAGACAACACTGAAACTAGCTGCTGTTGCAGCTGCAGCTGCAACCCTCCTCCAAACCTGCGCCAACTGCAGTGCGCACCAACTGGGAAACTGCAATTCTGAGATGCTGTCAAATGAGAACTGGCGCTCTGTATTTATAGTAATCCTGCGAGTTTGTTGGGGCCGACTTCTCCTTCTGGGTATGTGTCTGTTCAGTATATTATTATTAATTCTGACCGACTTCTTCTCTTGGAGGCTAATAGCCTAATATAAATTTTCTTCTTGAGCCGACAAGGCTTCTAGGGTTATTAGCCAACTCATTAGAGTTTCTCTTGCTTCCCGGAGTCTTCTATTCTGGTTCACACGTGGGGGTAAATACCTCCTGCAGCTACCATAATATTAACAGTAGCAACAATCAGATTATAGTTATTTTTTTTGCTTCTGACCAAGAAAGTGATATCAGAGTGGGTTTGGGTTTGACTCCCTCAAGGGAGGACCCAAGTACCTAAGGATACCGAAGCAAGATTTAGTCTGTAAAGAGAAAACATTGATTAAGCAAGAATCCAGTCCACATCCTGCAAGGTTCACTGGCGTGGTGCAATTAAGCAAAAAAGGGTGTTGACGTGGAGCGATAAAGACAAGATTGATAGTCCGTAGCGCAAGAAAGGTCTGTAACATTCAATTCATTCAATCCACCTGCGAAAAAGCAAGAGGAATCATTACAAGAAGAATCGTTGCAAGATAGCTACGCCCTGGTGTTGAGATAAAGCAAGAAAGGATCCCCAACAAATATCGTGTTTGATTTTTGTACTTGCAACAACAAGAGATTGCGTGGGAAATTACAATGTCCGTGGAGAGAAGATGTTGGCCAGAGATCGTGAGTAAAAGGTGAGATTAGATGCCGTGTGGCAAGAGATCACGTGGAAATTTTGCAATGGAAATTTTACCATCGTTCAACAGTCTAGTGAAGGGTATTGAAGAGATCTCTCGGGAAAGTCAATTGTTGGGAGTACAAGCAACTCCTCACCATAGTGAGAATTACTCACTAAAATAGCCACCGCTGTCCAAAGGAGGCCATGGATCGGTCAAGACAACAATCAATAGAGATGAATCCACTGTAAATGAAAGCTGCGAAGAGCTTCCGTTTGCTGGAATAGTAGAGTCGCCTTTTTTCCAAACCCTAGTCGTTGTGGTAAAGAAATTTCTAGTAAAAAATTTGCTGTAAATAAATTTCCATAGGCATCCTTCCTAATACCAATTACTATTCTTTGTCTTACACTTATATCAATTACTACGATTTAATGTTCATAAATTCCAAATTCTAATCTTATGGCCAACAATTAAAGATGCCCGCATATTCTTTGTATGAATGCGTACATTTCCTTGTTTAGTTTTTCACATTTACTTAATATGATTAAGGAATTATTGCCGAAGACATTGATTGGCACATTTAACTGATTAAGCATAATTAATATGTATAGAGCTCCTCATTTCCACATTCAATATTGATTAAGCATAATTAATATGTATAGAGCTCCTCATTTCCACATTCAATATTGATCAAGCATAATTAATATGTATAGAGCTCCTCATTTCCACATTCAATATTTAGTTGATTAAGCAGAATTAATATGTATAGAGCTCCTCATTTCCACGTTCAATATTTAGCTGGGATTAATTATATTAAGTAGAATTAATATGTATAGAATATCGATAATGGCACAAATTGGCGTAGGAGGGTAGTATAATCAACAAAACCTTTGCTGCGATCCCCAAATTCTGATGCGAAGAAAGCTTGATCGTAAGGAACATTAATGGAGGGTTTAATATTCATGTTGGACCAAACAAATGGAACCAAAGAAAACACCAATTCTGACTCGGCTTTTTCTCCGGGAGGCCCTCCTCAGCCATTTGATCCCAATGAACCTACCACTGGTATGGAGAATGATTGTGAAGACACGAACAACCAAACTTAAATTTTTAGCATGCTCTTTTTTTTTTTTAATTTTGATCGGGGGTTTATTGTATTAGGTCTTCATCAAACTGGAGTTAAAATACGAGAAAACAACACACAGACTCACTTCTATCTTGTTCAATGAAGACCGATTACATTCTTAAATAGGAAAAGACTCTACTGAGTCGGTTACATGTAAACCACAAACAACTAGACTCTACGGACAATGAACTACGAACTGTCTCTTAGAACTAACGCTTACAACTGACGCTTACTCCATTATTTCTAAGTCTCCCCCTTAACGGAGAATGGATTGACATCTACACCTAACATCTCCCTGAACAACTCAAACTTAATCTTTCCAAGAGGCTTAGTGAAAATATCAACAACATTTTCACTAGTATTACAATACATAAGAGCTAATTCATTTGACTACAACTTTTCTCTAACAAAATGAAACTGAGCTTCAACATGCTTTAAATTGGTTTCTTCACAATATTGATTGAACTTTGATTATCACATTTGATCATCATAGGTTCCTGTCGTTCTTCTCCAACATTTTGAAGAAGTCTTCTTAACCAAACAACTTCACAATTTGCTGCACAAAAGGCTTTATATTCTGCTTCAGTAGAAGACAAAGATACATTAGGCTGCTTTTTACTGCTCCATGAAACAACCCCGGATCCAATGCCAAACACATATCCAATGGTTGATCTTCGATCATTCGGATTGCCAGCCCAATCGGAATCTGAGTAACCTGTCAACTCAACATCAGATGCATCGGTATATTTAATACCATAATCAAGTGTTCCTTTTAGATACCTGAGTACTGCCTTCGCTGCACTCCAATGGATTTCATGAGGTTTCGCCATAAACTGACTTAACACACTCACATAATATGAAATATCAGGTTTGGTTGTGGTGAGATAATTCAAACTACCTACCATTTGTCTATACACAGTGCCATTCACCTCGTTCGAACCATTATCACAAGAAAGTTTCACATTCTTCTGCATGGGAACAATAGAAGATTCACACTGATCCATTTTAAATCTCTTAAGTATATCTCTGATATACTTACTCTGATAAACAAAAGTTTGGCTTGCATTTCTCCAAACTTCAAGACCTAGGCAGTAGTGTAACTCACCAAGATCTTTCATTTCAAATACCTGTGACAACTGCTCCTTGATTTCATCAATTAATTTCTCTGCATTTCCTGTAATTATCAAATCATCAACATATAAGGAAATCAATACTATATACCCCTGCTCATTAAATTTGGTATACAGATTTGGATCATTTTTGCTCCTCATAAAACCCTGTTGAAGAAATAAAGAGTCTATCTTCTCATACCATGACCTAGGTGTCTGTTTTAGTCCATACAATGCTTTCTTTAACTTACACACTAAGTGTTCTTGCCCTTTTTCCACAAACCCTTTAGGTTGAGTAAGGTAAACCTCCTCCTTTAACTCACCATTCAAAAATGCAGATTTAACATCTACTTGGTGTAGCTTCCAATGGTACTTTGTAGCTAAAGCAATTAACATTCTGATAGTATTCAATTTAGCTACTGGTGCCAATGTTTCAGCATAATCAATACCTTATGTTTGTGAATACCCCTTTGCAACCAGTGTAGCCTTATATTTGTCTATACTACCATCTGATTTAAATTTGGGTTTGTATATCCATTTGCATCCAATGGGCTTCTTATGTTTAGGCATTTCAGTCAATTCCCAAGTATTGTTTTTCATTATAGATTCATATTCTTCTTCCATTGCATTTCACCATTCATCATGTTCATTAGCTTCATCAAAACTCATGGGTTCTATGACATTTGAAATGCTACTCATTAGGGCATAGTCTTTATACCTCTCAGGGAGCCGAACCTATCGTGAAGATCTTCTCAATTGATTATCTTCCTCCCCACTTTGTGAAGATCTGTATTCACCTCTAGGTGAATTGTGACTGCTTGAATTGTCCATATCATTGATTCCTTCTTGTTGTTGTTGCTGTCGCTGCGGTGAGGGCTGCTGTTGTGGTGGTTGTTGCCGCTCTTCTTTATTTCCTTCATCAAGAATTCTATGCCATTCCTCATGACTGTTGTCATCATGATTTCCTGCTTCCTGCTCATGGAAAAGTACATCTCTACTTGCAAATACTTTGTGAGTAGCAGGATCAAACAATTTGTATGCTTTGAATTCAGAACAATACCCAATGAAAATACATTTAATGGCTTTAGCATCCAATTTCCTCCTATTCTCCTTTGGAATATGAGCAAAAGCCTTAGACCCAAATACTTTTAAATTATGAACTACAGGTTTGGAACCATACAAGGCTTCGAAAGGAGTAACATTATCAAGGCACCTTGTTGGACTTATATTCTTTAAATAAACTGTAGTATTTATGGCTTCAGCCCAAAAGACATTCGAGAGGTTCTTACCTTTCATCATATTGCGTGCACACTCTACCAGAGTTTTGTTTTTCCTTTCAGCGACTCTATTCTGCTGTGGAGTGTAAGGTATTGTAAACTGCTGTACTATTCCATGATCTTTGCAATATTTGTTGAAGTCCCTTGATTTATACTCTCCCCCTTGATCTGAACGAAGGATTTTGATGGATTTTCCTGTCTGCTTTTCCACCATGGTTCTGAATTCCTTAAAGTACTCGAAAACATCACTTTTTCTTCTAAGGAAGTAAACCCATGTGTATCTCGTGTAATCATCAATAAATAACATAAAGTAAAATGCACCTCCTAAAGACCTAGTCTGCATAGGCCCACAAACATCAGTATGCACAATATCTAACATATTTCTCTTTTTCTTATTAGGATTAGAGGGGAATTCATCTCTGTGCATTTTTCCTAATGCACATCCATCACATGCAACATTCTCATTCTTTAACATGGGAAGTCCTTCAACCATATTCTTTTTCTGTAATAACAATAAATCAGCATGATTGATGTGTCCATACCTTTGATGCCAAAGAATCTCTGTTGGCATAGTTGCATAAGTTAGTGCGTGATGTGCTTTGCTGGTGACATCAAGTTTGTATAGGCCTCTTGCTCTGACTTCCGTTGCAACAGTTTTGAAATGGTCCAGCAGATCCTTCACTATGCAATGATTCTTGAAGAATTCAACCTTCAAGTCCTGATCTGTAATGGTGGACACAGAGATCAAATTTTTCTTTATTCCTGGCACATAAACAACATTGTGAATGTGACGATTTGTACCATTCGACAATGTCACAGGACTGTCTCCATATCCCTTGATCTGATGAGCGCGATCATCTCCAAGATATATGCTCGCACCATTCTGTGTTTCTTTAAAATTAACATACTAGTTCTTATTACAAGTCATCTGTACTGATGCTCCAGAATCCACAAACCATGCATCAGAATCATCTGTTTCAAAAGATAAAGCAGCGTTAGACACAAACAACCTAAGTTCCCGTGATTCAAATTTGGGGGTTCGTCAATATCATCACTAGCAATAAATAATCTGAGATCATGATTTGACGATTTTTCTGCATAATGACTTGAATGTGTTCTAGGTTTATTCCTAGCCTCATCGCTCTTCTTCTTATAACAGTCTTTAGCAATATGTCCAAGTCGACCACAATAAAAACAATTCTTTGACTCATTCTTGTTAGATTGCATACCTTGATTTGGAGATTGTCTTCTTTGCAATGAACTGCCTATCTGCCATGAACCGCCTCTCTGCCATGAACTGCCTCCTTTGCCTCTTTCTCCTGATTTCCCTCTCGCAGATCTCTTATACAGTGCCAAATATTTATTCCGAGGCTTCAGATTCCTGCGCCTCTCTTCCTCTTGCAGCGAAATACCTGTCAGTTCTTCAAACGTGGGAGGTTTCTTCCTTGCTGCGAGACCTGTTATGAACATATGATAATCTTCTAGCATACCATTTAAGGTAATAGTGACCAGGTCAGTGTTGGAAACAATTTTCCCTATATTTACTAGCTTGTCTTTCACCTCTTTAATATGACCCAAAAATGAACTAACAGATTCATTTCCATCCATTTTAATTTCTAGCAATTTAGTTTTCAGAAACAAAATGCGATTTGTGTTGCCAGTTTCATATAATGCTTTAAACGCTGTCCATGTTGCAGTAGAAGTTGTAGCTTCTCTAATATGTGGAATTATGCTATCTTTAACTGACATGCGCAACAATACCTTTGCCTTGTTCTCGCGCTTCTCCCAATTTTGGATCTGTGCTGCCGTCGCACCTACAGTCGCATCAGGTTTCACTTCAGTTCCCTTCGTAATGTTCCAGACACCATAGCCTTCCATGAGCGTTTGCATTTTGAATTTCCATTTAATGAAATTCGAGCCAAACTTGTTGGCTTCGTTGAGGTAGGTCTCCGCTAGAGGATTCAACATCTCTACAAGTAAATCACCAAAGATATGCAACTTTCTGTCGAGTTTTCTCCTGTGCTGAGCAGTCCGTTGCTTTACCTTTAGATCCACTAATCCAACTCTATCTTTGTTCTTAGCTTAAATCATGCATGCATCCACCTTTAAATCATAACACCACCTCGCATGCATACATCAACCTTTAAATCACGCATGCACTTTAATATCCAAAATATCCACCTTTTTAAAGAAAAAACCCACACATCCACTTTAATAAAAAAAAGTGAATAACACACTCTTCACTTCACGCTTCACTTAATAAAAAATATCCACCTTTTTTAATAAGAAACTTAGAAATGTGCATAAAAAATTGTGCCATGCACACATATCCACTTTAATAAAGAGTTTATAACTCAAAAATATTCACTTGTAAATATCCACCTTATAATTTATTAAATTTCTTAAAAACTCACAATACCCATTTAAAAATTCACGATTTGCTTAAGAAATCGTGCCACCTTCATTCAATTCTCCAAAAACTTTCATTCAATATTTCATTCATGCATTCCAAACTTTAACTCACGCATGCAAATTTTAACTCATGAGTCCATGGAGGAGAAGGGGGCTGCAAATTTGCAATGGATGCTACGTACCTTTCGGACATGATTTTTAATGGAGGCTACGTACTAACGCTTAATTTGCACCAGATCTTAGATAAAGCAATGTCCATGATTTAAAAAAAAAAATTCCTCCACGCCTTCAAACTCCACACATGCCTTCACTCACGATTTTCCTTGCACATGAATTCCGCACCTCACGCTTTAATAGACCGTGGGGAGTCCGCACCTCACGTGTTATTTGGGTTGCGGAAATCGTCAACGATTTCTGCACTGTAATCTCAGCTGGATTGTGGAAATTTTTCCGTTTTCTCTATGCGGAAAGTTTGAGTAGTGTTCCGCCGCACCCTACCAGAGGAGGGACCTGCAGACTGCTATAAATTTACGCACCTCTCTCCGTGGCTCTGGTACCAAGTTAAAATACGAGAAAACAACACACGGTGAGGCTACGCTCACTTCTATCTTGTGCAATGAAGATTGATTACATTCTTAAATAGGAAAAGATTCTACTGAGTCGGTTACATGCAAACCACAAACAACTAGACTCTACAGACAGTGAACTACGAACTGACTCTTAGAACTGGTTCTTACAACTGGTGCTTACTCCATTATTTCCAAGTGCTGGTACAAATACACTAATAAAATAGTACCCTGCAACGGTATAGGCATGGGTTCTATTTCCACTAATGCAACTGTAAAATTTCATCAGTTTTAACTTCTTTTTACTTTTGTCAAGGAAAAGTTCCATTTTCTATTATTTTATGAAAATTGGATGATTTGCATAGTTTTAAATTGAACCAAAACCTCTGAACAAAATCTTCTATCACATTTGCATACCTTCTATCACATTTGCATACGGATTTGTAATTTTTAATAACAACTTTTTACATTCTATCCCAAAACAAAATTGTTGGACACACCGACCACACTGAGAGGGGCGGGGGGGTGAACAATGTAGGGCTCTTTTTCCCAAAACTTCCCCTTCACAAACTTCTTAGTTAGAAATCACCATTTACTCATTACTTATTACTGTCATTCCTAACCTGTCAAATGTAAATATACATCAACAACATATAACAACAACATATATCATCAAGGAGTCATCATCACAATGAACACAAGGAACACAAAGATGTATGTACAATTTTATTTTTATTATAGACTACAATCCTTGGGTTTTTCAACAACAACTGAATAGAGTACAACTCTACAAGAGCATCAATTCTATAATGCAAGACTCAACTTACACACTCAACACCAACTGAGATGATGCAACAATCCTCAACAAATGTCAATCTGTCGATAGGTACGCGACCTGTTGGTAGTGCAGCTCGCGTATGTATGCGCCTTACCAGTAGTACAACTCACGTATGTACGCAGACAATCTGTACTACAGGCTGCGTATACCTTCTGAGCTTTTAGGGTTTTTCTCTTCAAGTTGAACTCAGATCCTCTGCAAACTTTCAATCACATTCTCTTCTGTCTTTCACTGTTCCATCTGACCCATAGCCAGTCAAAACACATTCAATCTCTCCAATAACTAACTTATGCTTCTCAACCAAACAATATGAATGCTACTCATAATGTATAAGCAATCAACATACTATAGCAATCACATTAGCACTGAATCATAAGAATGTTGCTCACTCCATCAACCAACACAAACCATATCACAACAACCATACCAAGAATGCCTTAAGCATTCACTACACAACAAGAAAGAGTATCCATCAAGACAACAATGTAATCATACTAGAGTCTTAATGGTAGATCTGGGCCCATAGAGTGTAGATTTGGAACCTACTTCAATCACCATGAGGTTCTCATCAACTAACACACCAATCTTCATCACTTCAACCACTGTACGCGCCCTGTCCTCATACAGCCCGCGTGTGTACGCGTCCTTGCCCACTGTATCCCGCGTATACCTCAAAAACTAGAGTTTCTTAACCTCCGAGACTTTTCCCGTCATGATCTCAGACTTTGCAAAAACTTTGATGCGTCCATAAGATCCTCCATACTCTCTCTCTCTCAGAATAGATCTTCAATCATGCTAAAGAGATACACACACAAGATCTACAAAAGATACGCTCTCCAAGATACTCACCAAAAGGGATATACAAGATGCACACTCACAAGAGACCCTAGCCTCTTATTTATACTTTTATCCTCTAGGTCACTTAACCTATTTTCCTCATTCTAGGGTTAACCACATTCCATAAATAGAAAGTTCTCCATTACTTTATCATTTAAATATTCCTTCTTGATTTTGTCACCTCACTTTATCATTTAAATAATCTTCTTTGATTTTGTCACTCCTATTTATTATTTAAATAATCCTCTTTGACTTTGTCACTTTACTTTATCATTTGAATAATGATTTCTTTTTTTCAAGTACTTTGACTTCTTTGACCTTTTGGGGCTTCAAGCCAACATATGGGGGTCCTTCATCTTTGTAGGGCCATTACTCTCAAACCATGAGGAGTTATGTGACATTCCACATACCACCTGTTAACATTAATTCTTGTTAAGAGGGGTGGGTTGTTTTCTCTTCTTTGAGTCCGTAGCCCGAGCTGCGAAGAAGAAGGCCTAAAGTCCAACAAAGGCATTTTATTCAAAGGGCACAGTCATGAGCGCCAAGCGCAACACACAGAAGAAGTCCTTTTCGGTCTTAAAATCAAGAGAGCGGGCATTTTGTTTTCAACGGCAAGGATTCATCGACGGAGCAACGGTCGGTGGGTAATTGCAATCAACCGAGTCGCGCCAAGTATAGCGTAGAAGCTTTCAAGGAAGTGAACAGTCGGAATTCTCCGTGGAGCACTCGCGAAGTTACGAGGGCCGTTGATCGCGATCAGTTTAAGCGTGGGATTATTTCTTGAACTCGGGGTTCGTGAGTTCGGAGGGCGGACCATATCCTTTGGTTGCGCGAGATCGCGAGTCACGAGAATTGTGGAAAGGAAAGGAGGCATCGCGCCTCGGGACTTCGCAAGGTGAGAATGCCAAAGTTCGACACTCCAACTCGCGAGATCGAGAGTTGCGAGAGGCGCTAGTACTTGAGCCCTGGCCGACAGTTACATGTGGAGGGCGCTGACAATAAAAAGAGCTATACCCGTATCGCCATCTCGCGTCTCGGGACTTCGTAAAAGGGGAGCACGAAGGCTCTACCCTCCAACTCGTGAGGTTGCGAGTTGCGAGAAGTGTTCAAAGGGGAGTCAACCATTGCTGACCATCGCGTCTCGGGACTTCGCAAGGGGAGAATGACAAAGTTCGACACTCCAACTCGCGAGGTCGTGAGTTGCGAGAGGCGCTAGCACTTAAGCCCTAGCTGACGGTTACGTGTGGAGGGTGCTGATAAGGAAAGGAGCCAGACCCGTATCGCCATCTCGCATCTCGGGACTTCGTAAAAGGGGAGCACGAAGGCTCTACCCTCCAACTCGCGAGGTTGCGAGTTGCGAGAAATGTTCAAAGGGGAGTCAACCATCGCTGACCATCGCGTATCGGGACTTCGCAAGGGGAGAATGCCAAAGTTCGACACTCCAACTCGCGAGGTCGCGAGTTGTGAGAGGCGCTAGCACTTAGGCCCTAGCCGACGGTTACGTGTGGAGGGCGCTGACAAGGAAAGGAGCCAAACTCGTATCGCCATCTCGGGTGTCGGGAGTTTGGAAAAGAGGAGCCGAGGGTCTTCGACCCACGAACTCACGAGTCGCGAAATGCAAAAGAGATTTTAATGTTGGGCCCACGATCCTAGCGCCAGGGTTGTATGAAGTATGGCTAAAGAAAGCAAGCGCGCAGGGCCAGAGTTGTTCAAATGGCAGAATAATCGTGGCCGTCAATCTTTAAAAGCCATTCCAACCATTGATCACGGAGCAGTCTCAACCGTCCATCAGGGAAGACTCTCGGTGCATGAAATTAAGGAGGAGTCAGGATTTGCGTGCCCAGATCTATGGTTAGAATGGGATTTCGGAGCCCCTTCGCCATTCTACCTTTAAAGCGAAGGGGGGGCTCCAGAATGTAGTGGTTTTAAGCGCAACCCCCTTTGCTCCCGTGGAACCTCCTAGGCTCGTTGGTCCCCATCTCTTGCCATGTGTCTCCATCGCCCACTTCACCACCTTCCACTATATGTCCTCCACTATACCTCTCTCACCCACCTGTACCCCGCGCTCCATGCCACTTCCACCTGTGCCCTATCCATACCCCGTGGCATTTCTCATCTGGTGTCACCGCACCACCTCATCCTCCTCGCCCGGGTCTCATCCACAAATCCACCATTTGGGTCCCCTCGCAGCAGTTCAGCGAAGCAGCAGAAGCCAAAGGGAGACTGCCACGTCCTTCAGATGTATAGTTGACCAGGCCTTGTCTGATTTTGAGAAAAGCAGTTATTAAGGTAGTTGGTGGTGGCTAGACATCATCTCCTTTCATAAATAGAAGGCCAGGAAAGGACCAAGCACATAGGCAGATCGTCAGTCCATTCCGACAGAGATTTCATCTGACAAACGACTGGATCAGCAGTTTGCCCAACATCTGCATGCGCCTCCTGACAGAGAATCTCCTCGACGTCAAGCATTGAACTCATGATGTGATCAAGTTCTCAGCGCCGAAGTCAGTCCCAAGTA
The DNA here is from genome assembly GCA_009831015.1 of Picea engelmannii. Taxonomy (NCBI): domain Eukaryota; kingdom Viridiplantae; phylum Streptophyta; class Pinopsida; order Pinales; family Pinaceae; genus Picea; species Picea engelmannii. The sequence continues at coordinate 68,379 of ML802995.1, forward strand.
TATGTAGGCATTTTTGCCATTTTTGTAAGGATCGATGGTAGAGCAGAGCTCCCAATTGTAAAGTTGTAATCCAGCCTCTGGTTCTCTGGTTATAGAATAACATTTGAGACTTCTTGTTTAATGGCAGCCAACTTCTTCTTTTCCTCTTTTCCTTTGAATCTAAGATCCCGGGCATGAATGATCCAGTCGGGTGTTGCATTGCTATATTATGTAGGTTTGATTTTATCAGTTCTGCAATCTTCTTAGGTTCATTTTGAAGTTTATTCGGCTCTGAGAGGATCTCATAGCCGAGACTTTTCCTCTTTTGTGAAGACTGTTGGAAGACCGGACGTTCAGAGAAGACTTTATTTCTCCTCTTTTCCCTCCAAATACTCACCACTATCATTATTACTGGCTTAAGTTAGGTCAAGACCTAATGTGTCACTGCTGTTCCAACCCAGTTTTATGAGTTAGAGCGATACTGTTTCGAGTTTACTTCCATCTGATCACCCCTTTATAAACAAAACGTGACATAAACTGATGGGCGTCGGGCTCTGCTCCTGCAATCCAGGAGTGACTTCCAACGCCAACATTTCTGGCGCCGCTGCCGGGGACGAAGTTGAAGATTTTCCCCGAGATTGAACGACATTGAGCCTCTGATTCTGAAGGTGCATCAGGTATCATTGCCTTTGAAGATTGCTACTGTGCACCTGGCAACTCCATTGTGACGCCTCCACTGGAGCGAACCTGCTGTTTTAGTTGTGGCTTCCAGAGGCAGACACACGCGGTCCCATCCACAACTACCTCTAGCTACACCTAAAGCTGATCCGGAGGTGATTTTCAGAAAAGGAAAGGCCTCTGAAGGAGAAACTTCCACCGCCAAACCAGGTAATCCGCCATCTCCTTATGTAGAAACTCCATTTTCTTCTCCTCAGCTTCCTAGCAGACCTTTTTCTGAAGTTTCCCGTTTCTTGAATTTCGGGAGTGTTCCTGCTGAGTTTTCCCCTCCTGGTCTGGGATTGGAGGGAGAAATCCTTGTCACTCTCCTCTCCCCTGAAGCTGTACCTTGGCGTGGATCCAGGACCATAGAAGACTTTTCCACTCCTAGCTTTACCACTCCTCCTCTTGTTACTGTTGCCGCTTCTGCACTGAGAGAAGCATCTGCTGACTCAAGCCCGTTAGCCTTCTCCCTAAATCCCCCATTGTTTCCTGGAAGCTGATTCCCAGTATCCCCTTTTCGAGCCCCTGCTCCTCCGAGTTCTCCTTCACCTAATATTCTTATGGCCGGAGCAAATCCCCCCATGACCAGAATGGAGGCTATAATAGCTGCTAGGTATGCTCCCCTTGTGTTGCCTCAGCCTCTCAATGCCCTTCCAGCGGATGACTACCTCAAGCAGCTGCCCAAGTTTACAGGCGAGGGGGACATAACTGCGGAAGAACACCTTGAAGCCTTCTACAATTTTACAGACGATCATGTTATCATGCATGCAGATGTATGGATGAGGATTTTCATCCATAGTCTTGAAGGCGAGGCTAGAAAAAGGTTTAGGGCCTTGCCTCCTGGATCTATTGATGGGATTGAGGCTTTGGATAGTGCCTTTTTGAGACAATGGGGAGACAAAAAGGACTTCATGTATTACATGACTGAGTTTGGGTCTTTGAAGAGAAAGGAAGGAGTGCCTGTCTCTGACTTCTCCAAAAGATTTAATAAAGTGTACAATAAGATCCTCACCGAGATAAAGCCCTCTGAAGCCTCTGCAAAGATCACTTATGCCAACGCTTTTGATCCTGATTTCTGCCTCCTGTTGAGGGAAAGGAGAGCCACCACTCTGGCTCACATGCAGGATGTAGCCGTGGAAGTAGAGTCTAACATGTTGGCTGTTGACCGATTCAGGAATAAGGCTGACAGAGACGTATCCAGGAGAAGAACAGAGGCCTCCCCATCCCATTCCTCTCCCGTTCCCCTTCAGACGGATGAGGTAACTAAAGTACTGAAATCCCTTTCGGCTATGATGGAGAAGTGGGAGTTAGAGGGGAAGCCCACGTACATAAATCCCCAGAATACTGATAACAGAGGTTTCAGGAGGCCTGGTAACAATATGCCACAGACTTTTCAAAGGAACAAAGAAGCAGAGACAGGGATGATCAGAGGATCCAGACCCCTCTCCAGAATAGCCTAGTTGCTCATGAGGAAGGGGAGGAGGTGGATGAACTCGACCCTGAGATCCACTGCATTGAGGACACTTCCCCTTTTCCTCATTTGACGCAATCTGCATATGAAGAATCCCTTATCAACACCCAAATCAACGAGTTGAGTAAAGGGGAAAAGGCCAACAACACTCCTAACAGATACCATCTCAGGTCAAAGACGAAAGAAGGAAATTTTGACAGACAAGATCAGCCCCTCATAGCAGAAAGGCCTACTAAATCTGCAGCAGTCACTACTAAAGAAAAGAAAACTCAGAATACTTCGCTAGCAGTCAAAGAACCTGTCTATGAGGTAAGGGAAGCTCCTAAGCCTATTTCCTCCTTTAATTTTGAGCATGAAATTCAAAAGATCAGAATTTCCATCCCCCTCTCAGAGCTAGTTAAAAATGAAGACTTCAAAAGGTCCCTCTCCAAACTGCTACAATCTAAGTCCCCCCAGCCTTCCTTTGACTCAGTGAACCTTCAAGATGAACAACCCGCAGTCATCCTAGGTCTCATGGTGGAAGACAGAGATGATTCATCCCCTCCTTTCTACACCTCCCTGAACATACATGATAAAGTGCTGCATAATTGCCTCATGGATTCAGGAGCTTCCCACAACCTTATGCCCAAAATAGTCATGGAAGAATTGGGACTGGAAGTGACAAAGGCTTATCATGATTTGTACTCTTTTGATTCAAGGAGGGTGCAATGTCTTGGAGTCATCAAAGACTTGGTGGTATCATTATTTCAACTACCAATGAAAAGTGTGGTCATGGACATTGTGGTAGCTGATGTTCCCCCCAAGTTCGGCATGCTGTTGTCTAGGTCTTGGATTAAAAGACTTGGAGGAACATTACAGATGGATCTCACATATGCCACCATTCCACTCTTTGGAGGGGAACACAGGAGGTTGTACAGAGAGGCCCAACTAGCCTATATTGTCAGTGATGAAGCAAACCCCACCAATCATCCCATCTTTGCACTTGACACTGATTTGGGATCTAGTTTATTGCAAATCGCTGAAACTCCTGATGCCCCTTTACAGATCAGAAAGCAACCCATTTTTAATCAGGATATACCTCCTCCAACCACCCCTGTTTGGAAAGATGTTCTTTGACGGAGCTTCTTCTAGTATAGGCACTAGCGCTGGAGTGGTTTTCATGTCACCTCGTCAAGAGACCATATCCCTGTCATACAAGCTGGAATTTGAAACTACCAACAATGTGGCAGAGTATGAAGCTCTTGTTCTGGGTATGAGGGTTGCAAAAGAAATGGGAATAAGGGAGATGGCAGTGTTCGGAGATGCTGAATTGATAATCCAACAAGTCAGGAATGTTTATCGGGTCAAGCATCCTCGGCTCAGAAGTTACAGAAACGAGGTATGGGACCTCATGGTTAATTTCTTCTCGGCTTTCAACATTTCTTTTGTCCCAAGGGAAGAGAATACTTCGGCTGATTCCTTAGTGGTCTCAGCTAGTCTGTTCAGGATCCCTCTGCCGCCGAAGATCAATTGTGGGGTCGAGATAAGATATATGCCATCCATCCCAGACAATGTAAAGCATTGGAAGGTATTTGAAGACGATCTTGAAATCGAAAAATTTCTTTAGTCCGTCGATGAGTTTTTTGCATTGCACATTGAGTAGGACCCTGATCCCGAAGGAGACCCTCACTCTGAGGTATTCTTAAATAAAATTGTTAATCACCATATTGTTCAGTTGCCCAACAATCACATTCCAAGGGGACTAGTCCCTTTAGAAAGACTGTTCGATGGGAATGATGTGGCAGTAAAAGATAAGATTTCAGGAGGAAATACTGATTCATCAGAGTGCAACATTGGCACACGAGAGGAGCCTAAGTTTGTCAAGTTGTCAAGCAGCCTGACCCAAGAACAAAGGGCCGAATACACTAAACTATTAAGAGAATTTGTCGATGTGTTTGCATGGACCTATGAAGACCTTAAGACATATGACACATCTGTCATTGAACACAAGATCCCACTGAAGGAAGAGGCTAAACCATTTAGGCAAAAGCTAAGACAGATAAACCCTATGTTACTACCTGTCATGGAAAGAGAAGTGAAGAAGTTGTTAGATGCCCAAATCATTGTCCCCTTGAGATATTCCGAATGGGTGGCCAATTTGGTCCCGGTAAGAAAGCAAAGTGGAGAAATCAGGGTCTGTGTCGATTTCAGGAACCTGAACAGGAGCTCAAAGAAAGACAATTATCCCCTGCCCAACATGGAACACATATTGCAGAGGGTAATTGGTGCATCTAGGATATCCATGATCGATGGTTTTTCTGGTTATAACCAAATATCAGTCATACTCGAGGACAGAGAAAAAATGACCTTCACCACTCCTTGGGGCATATTCATGTATGCCAAAATGCCCTTTGGATTGATGAATGCAGGAGCAACATTTCAGCGGGCCATGGATATAGCCTTCATTGGGGAAAAAGATCAGTTTGCGGTGATCTATCTGGATGACATCACAGTCTTCTCCAGGTCTGACAAAGAGCACTGCTGTCACCTGAGAAAAGTGTTCTTGAAGTGTCAGAGGTTTGGCCTATCCTTAAACCCCAAAAAATCTTTGTTTGCTATGAAGAAGGGGAAATTGTTAGGTCATATAGTATCAATAGAAGGAGTAAGGATTGATCCCAACAGGTAGAGGCAATTTAGACCCTGTCACTTCCTCGGTCTAGGAAGGAAGTTGAGGCTTTTTTAGGGAAGATTAACTTTCTGAGGAGGTTCGTCCCAAATTTCGTTGAGATGGTGAAACACATCACAACCATTCTCAGGAAAGGAAAAGAAGTAAAATGGACTGCTGAACCCAGGGAATCTTTTATCCAAATAAAGAAAGCATTAACTGAAGCACCTGTGCTGATCAGTCCCGATTATTCCAAGGACTTCTTGATTTTTTCTTTGCTTCTTTTGATACAGTAGCAACGGTCTTATTGCAGAAAAATGAGGAAGGACGAGAACAACCCATTTCATTCTTTAGCAAGGCATTGAGAGATGCAGAAGTCCGGTATGAGATCATGGAGAAGCAGGCCTATGCCTTGGTGAAAGCTCTCAAAGATTTCAGAGTCTATGTCTTGCACTCAAAAGTAACTGCATACGTTCCTTCAACCTCTGTGAAGGACATCCTTATACAGCCTGATATAGATGGGAGAAGAGGTAAATGGATTGCCAAGATCTTGGAGTTTGATCTGGAGATTAAACCCACCAAGTTGATAAAGGGGCATGGTTTAGCCAAGCTGCTGGCTGAATCCAATTGCAAAGCCTTGGGGATTAGCTTCATTCATGCTTGTTCATAAAATCAACAAGCTGAGTCGTCCAACAAAGGTTCTCAGGGTGACCTATCGCTAGCAGAATGCACCTGGTATAGAGATATTTTGTATTTTCTGCAAGAGTTGAAGCCTCCTGATGGAATGGGAAAGAGTAAGGCGAGAGCTTTAAAGCTCAAGGCGGTTAGATATTGCCTCATTGACCGAGCCTTGTGCTGGAAAAACCCTCTAGGGGTATTTTTAAGGTGCCTAAATCCACAAGAAGCCCAGAAAGTTATGTTTGATTTCCATAGCGGCCTTTGTGTGGGGCATCATTTCTGGAAGACCACAACTCACAAAATCCTCAGGGCTGGGTATTACTGGCCCACTTTATTCGCTAATGTCTGCAAAGAAATCGGAGCTTGCATCAAATGCCAAAAGTTCTCAGGAAAGCAGCAACATAGACCACTGCCATTGAAGCCTGTTGTAGCTTCAACACCTTTTTAGCAATGGGGGCTGGACTTCATCGGGGAAATCCATCCTCCCTCAAGTGGCCAACATAGATGGATCCTGACTGCAACAGACTATTTCACCAAGTGGATAGAAGCTGCTCCCACCAGAAGTGCATCACACAAAGTAATTATCAGCTTCCTGGAGGATATCATAGCCAGATTTGGCTGTCCCAGCAGGATTGTCACTGATAATGTTGCTTCGTTCAAATATGAGCCTCTGATTAAGTTCTGTGAGCAGTTCGAGATCTCGCTATCTCACTCCACCCCCTATTATCCTCAAGGAAATGGACTGGCAGAATCTTCTAATAAAAGCCTAATCAAGCTCATTAAAAGATTATTGGAAGACAATAAGAGGGCTTGGGATTCAAAGCTCAAATTCGCCCTATGGGCCGATCGAGTGACAACGAAGAAGTCCCTGGGCACCTCGCCTTTTCAGCTGGTCTATGGAACAGAGGCGGTTTTTCCCACTCAGCTCGCCTTATCTGTAGCGAAGTTCTTTCAAGATTATGAAGGAGAGCCAGATCATATGGTCAGAAGGATTCATCAGATGGTGGAAGTACAACAGATCAGGGAACAGGTGATGGACATAGCTCATAGTCATCAGCAGAAGGTCAAACATGCCTTTGACAGGAAAGTCAGGAAGAAGGAGTTTGAAATCGAGGATTTGGTGCTTAAGTGGGATGCACCTAGACATGATAGGGGCAAACACAAGAAGTTTGATGCCCTATGGATCGGGCCCTTCAAAATCTCTGAGGTTTTCTCAAATAACACGTACAGGTTGCATGATTTGGAGGGTGAGGAGGTTTTTAACAGCCCAGTAAATAGGCATTTTCGGAAGAAATGTTTTGTTTGAGCCTTAGACGGCTCCTTTGTTTGTAAATATTGTCCTTTTGGTTCTTTGCTTATTTTTTATTTTTCAGCTTAGTAAATGACTCCATAGCCCAATAGCAAGGCACTGAAGCTGCAAATGAGTTCTGAGATCATCACAGGGACGACTCTATCCCCCATGGAGCGTAATGTTAACATTAATTCTTGTTAAGAGGGGTGGGTTGTTTTCTCTCCTTTGAGTCCGTAGCCCGAGTTGCGAAGAAGAAGGCCTAAAGTCCAACAAAGGCATTTTATTCAAAGGGCGCAGACATGAGCGCCAAGCGCAACACACAGAAGAAGTCCTTTTCGGGCTTAAAATCAAGCTTGCGGGCATTTTGTTTTCAAAGGCAAGGATTCATTGACGGAGCAATGGTCGGTGGGTAATTGCAGTCAACCGAGTCACGCCAAGTATAGCGTAGAAGCTTTGAAGGAAATGAACGGTCGGAATTCTCTGTGGAGCACTCACGAAGTTACGAGGGCCGTTGATCGCGATCAGTTTAAGCGTGGGATTATTTCTTGAACTCGGGGTTCGTGAGTTCGGAGGGCGGACCATATCCTTTGGTTGCGCGAGATCGCGAGTCACGAGAATTGTGGAAAGGAAAGGAGCCATCGCGCCTCGGGACTTCGCAAGGGGAGAATGCCAAAGTTCGACACTCCAACTCGCGAGATCGCAAGTTGCGAGAGGTGCTAGTACTTGAGCCCTGGCCGACGGTTACATGTGGAGGGCGCTGACAATAAAAAGAGATATACCCGTATCGCCATCTCGCGTCTCGGGACTTCGTAAAAGGGGAGCACGAAGGCTCTACCCTCCAACTCGCGAGGTTGCGAGTTGCGAGAAGTGTTCAAAGGGGAGTCGACCATCGCTGACCATCGCGTCTCGGGACTTCGCAAGAGGAGAATGCCAAAGTTCGACACTCCAACTCGCGAGGTCGCGAGTTGCGAGAGGCGCTAACACTTAAGCCCTAGCCGACGGTTACGTGTGGAGGGCGCTGACAAGGAAAGGAGCCAGACCCATATCGCCATCTCGCGTCTCGGGACTTCATAAAAGGGGAGCACGAAAGCTCTAGCCTCCAACTCGCAAGGTTGCGAGTTGCGAGAAGTGTTCAAAGGGGAGTCAACCATCGCTGACCATCGTGTCTTGGGATTTTGCAAGGGGAGAAGGCCAAAGTTCGACACTCCAACTCGCGAGGTCGCGAGTTGCGAGAGGCGCTAGCACTTAAGCCCTAGCCGACGGTTACGTGTGGAGGGCGCTGACAAGGAAAGGAGCCAGACCCATATCGCCATCTCGGTTATCGGGAGTTTGGAAAAGAGGAGCCGAGGGTCTTCGACCCATGAACTCGCGAGTCGCGAAATGCAAAAGAGCTTTTAATGTTGGGCCCACGATCCTAGCGCTAGGGTTGTATGAAGTATGGCTAAAGAAAGTAAGCGCGCAGGGCTAGAGTTGTTCAAATGGAAAAATAATCGTGGCCGTCAGTCTTTAAAAGCCAATCCAACCGTTGATCACGAAGCAGTCTCAGCTGTCCGTCAGGGAAGACTCTCGGTGCATGAAATTAAGGAGCAACTAGGATTTGCGCGCCCAGATCTACGGTCAGAATGGGATTCCGGAGCCCTTTCACCATTCTACCTTTAAAGCGGAGGGGGGGGTCTGGAATGCAGTGGTTTTCAGCGCAGCCCCCTTTGCTCCCGTGGCACCTCCTAGGCCCGTTGGTCCCCATCTCTTGCCATGTGTCTCCATCGCCTCCTTCACCACCTTCCACCATATGTCCTCCACTATACCTCTCTCACCCACCTGTACCCCACGCTCTATGCCACTTCCACCTGTGCCCTATCCATACCCCGTGGCATTTCTCATCTGGTGTCATCGCACCACCTCATCCTCCTCACCCGGGTCTCATCCACAAATCCACCATTTGGGTCCCCTCGCAGCAGTTCAGCAAAGCAACAGAAGCCAAAGGGAGACTACCACGTCTTGTAGATGTATAGTCGACCAAGCCTTGTCTGATTCCGAGAAAAGCAATTATTAAGGTAGTTGGTGGTGGCTAGACATCATCTCCTTTCATAAATAGAAGGTCGGGAAAGGACCAAGCACAGAGGTAGACTGTCAATCCATCCCGACAGAGATTTCGTCTGACAAATGACTGAATCGACAGTCTGCCCAACGTCTGCATGCGCCTCCTGACAGAGAAGCTCCTCAACGTCAAGCATTGAACTCATGATGTGATCATGTTCTCAGCGTCGAAGTTAGTCCCAAGTATATGTAGGCATTTTTGCCATTTTTGTAAGGATCGATGGTAGAGCAGAGGTCCCAATTGTAAAGCTGTAATCCAACCTCTGGTTCTCTGGTTATAGAAGAACATTTGAGACTTATTGTTTAATGGCAACCAACTTCTTCTTTTCCTCTTTTCCTCTGAATCTGGGAATGAATGATCCGGTCGGTTGTTGCATTGCTATATTATGTAGGTTTGATTTTATCAGTTCTGCAATCTTCTTTGGTTCATTTTGAAGTTTATTCGGTTCTGAGAGGATCTCATAGCCGAGACTGTTCCTCTTTTGTGAAGACTGTTGGAAGACCGAACGTTTAGAGCAGAGTTTATTTCTCCTCTTTTCCCTCCAAATACTCACCACTATCATTATTACTGGCTTAAGTTATGTCAAGACCTCATGTGTCACTAATGTTCCAGCCCAGTTTTCTGAGTTAGAACGATACTGTTTCGAGTTTACTTCCATCTGATCACCCCTTTATAAACAAAACGTGACATAAACTGATGGGCGTCGGGCTTTGCTCTTGCTGCAATCCAGGAGTCACTTCCAACACCAACACCACCAGAAATGGCATGACAAACACTATCCATCTAGGATAGTTTCATCAACAGCTTCACTGATCTTCATCTCATCATTCCACATATAAGCATGGGTTGTCCAACCATACTTCTAGGATAACTCAACCATAAAGCGTATTCCCATGAGGGCTTTCACCGTAAGGGGACCACTTTGGAGTTAATGCATTTGTGCACCTTATCAACCATAAGACAATAATGATTCATCTTTCATGAATCCATCTTCATCTATGCATCATGTATCAAAGAAACCACATCGATCCATCTTCATCATGTATCATTGACAACTCATTGATCCATCCTCATCTATCCATTCTTATCAAGGACAATACATATTGCATTTTACATCATTAATCAATCAATCCTTTGGCATCAGTGAATCACTTAACATCAATCAATCACTTGACATCAATTAATTAAACCTTTTGCATCAATGAGTTATTTGACATCAATCAATCAAACCTTTGGCATGAATGACAACATGATCCAACAATCTCCCCCTTTGGCATTGATGTCAACATGTAGACAATGCATGATCTACATTAATAATCATCAATTGCATCCACGTGACTATCTCTCCACATCAGTAATCATCAATCACATCAATGTGACTTTCTCTCCCCCTTTGACCTCAATGGCAAAGGGTCATAATCCTCTTGGGGATGCTCCCCCTGCTTGAACTCTCCTTGGGGCTTCTCCCCCTGTCTGAATGCCTTTGATCTTCCTTTGAATAATCTCTCCCCTTTTGAACAAGGGATATCACTATGATATAATGCAGAATATACATCACTCATGCCCCCCCTGTGACCATCGCTCCCCTTGGAATTATGCCTCTGTGTTCTTTCTTCAAATATAGGGCTCTTTCCTAGTATGCATCTGATAAATATCTACTCTTGGAATCATGGGAAGAATAATGACTCCCCCTATGGGTATGTTTCCCCTTTCTTCTCTGCAATATGAACAATATGCTACCATTGCAATATGCTTCTACTGCAAATGCCACTGCTCAAATGGATCATAGAACAACTGCTCTTTTTATGACGATCCTTGGACCTGTTCTTGCATCAAAACTCATGCCATACCATGAAACAAAAGATATGTCAACAATGAAATAGAGAATCATGAATAAAACATCAACCGAGTACATCATGTACCAAAACATGTGCCCATCACTCACAACCTCCATGTACATCAACCATGTACATCAACACCATACAACGTGCCATAAGATATCATCAATGGAATGTATCAACCATATTCCTTTATCAACATGTCAACCATGTGCATCTACCAATATGCCAACCATGTGCATCTATCACTCATGATATGTCTTTACCATGAACCAAGTGCCACTATCATCAAATGTCTCATGTACCAAAGTATATGCTAATCAAGTAATGCCAATGATGTACTTTCAACCAAGTACTCATCATCCAAACACACACCATCTATGAGTGTACCAAACATGTACATCAACATGTATTACTACTTGTACCAAGCAAGTACATCAACCATGCACCAATACCACAACATGATGAATCCTCATACATGTATGCCAAATCCTCCATAAAACATGTGTCGATCAAACTGCTAGTAGGTGCCTCTACCAATGTACTAGAAGTGTACCAATCATGCATCGACTTGTCAATGATGTACAACATGATCAACAATGCATCAACTCACCAACTACATGTCCTAATATGTAGCCCATCCATATGCCAAATGCATGCACAAAGTTATCCAACAAGTATGCCTCCAGTAATACATCATAAGATATATCAAATATGTACCACCCATGTACACCAATAGATCAACCTCAATCACTACAACAAATACTAAGCATCAACAATACATGTACTAGTAGTGTGCTTCAATAGATCAATGACATCTCTAGCTAGCATCATCAAGATATATCACATAACCAAAGTACCATAACTTCACTGTCATAACCAACATTGTTCTTAAAAAAAATGCCTCAATCCATACTCATGGGTTAGTGCCATGCATCCAAGATAGGCTTTCATTTTATATCATCATTTTACATAATCCAATATGTAATCATGAAAACCTGCAACAAACAATGTCAGAACCTGCAACAGACCATGTCAGACCCTGTAACACAAAGTTATACCATCACATCAAGCTGCAACCTATGTGCATAGCTGCTTTCCCTAGGCTTTACCACATATACGCGGCCTGCTGCACAGACAGCTCGCGTATGTACGCGACCTATTCAAGGTCAGTCTGCGTATGTACGCGACTATCATCACTGTCACCAGCGTATGCTTCTGTAGATGTCTCACTTAAGCTTCCCTTAAGGCTTCCATTCTTCTCTGGCTGTTCAGTCTTCTTCACCCACTTCTAAAGTTGTCCATGCTTCTCAGAATTTGAGCTCTAAGCTTCCATCTTTTCAAAGATGTCTCCCTTCCTTACTTCATTCCTTCTTCTAGTCATGCTATATGAAGTTCTCATCATGGACTTTCTTCTTGTGTTCCATCAATACTGAGATTTGTGGCCAAATCCAGTACAGTTGTATCATCTCATGTTGTGACAATGAGCAGCAATGTGCCCCACTTGATCACATCTCCAACACCTTATGGTGTTATGAAATCTTATATTATCTCTCCTTGCATAAGACTTACATTCCAAAGCTTTGTGACCATATTCATTACATGAATAACATTTACCATGAAAAACTCTTTCATACCTTTGCTTTGGTGTTCATCCCTTTTCTTGATCTATTCCTTGCTTTGTGCTTTTAAAATTCTCTTTGCCTTGTGTAGATGGTTGACTTGCAACATTATCTTCTTCCTTTGAGAGTTAGGGACTTTTCTCATGCTTCTTTGAGGTGTTTGTTTCAACATGTGTAACTTCTCCCTTGCATCCAAGACCTGATTTATCATTTGGTGATCTTTGACTTTCGAAGATCTCATTCAAGATTTGTGAGCTATTCAAGAACTTGTTTGATTTTTCTACTTTCTTTCTAAGATCAACAATTCCAGCTTCTAGCTTATGACACGACTCTTCCTTTTCATTTATTTGATTATTCAATAGTTCCTCTACTCTTTTGGCTTCTTCAATTAGGGTCTTGAGATGGACAATAGTTTCAAAACTTTTGCTAATCACATCATCTACCTTATCTTTTTTTTCATTCTTTAGTCTTGTGATCTCTTTGTCTCTCTCTTCTAATTGAGTCTTTTTACTATCTTCTTATTTCTTGAGCATTCCCTTAACATCAAGATGTGCCTTTGACTCTTCTTAATAAACCTTTTAGTGTTATCCGAAAGATAGCTATAGTCTATATAATAAAGGTCATTGCTATATTCATATAAACCATCTTCAACCTTCTTTTGAAGTTCTAATAGATTTTCTTCTATTCTTTCAATGGGATAACTACCATCAATCTCTACACAAACTGTCTCTAGATTTTCTTCTTCACTTGTAGAGAAAAAATCAATATCATCAAATTTTGAATCATTGCAATCAAGGGTCTTTGAGGATTCGTTACCTTCATTTGAAATATCTTCAAGATCTTCCCTTTTGCCAACATCACTTGATTCTTTGTCTTCATTTGAAATGTTTTCAAGTTCACATTTAGAAATAATGCATTCAAGAGTTTTTGGAGATTCTTTACCTTTAATGATCTTGATGGAGTGGTATTCAATATCTTTCTTCTCCTTCTTGCTTTGATATGTCTCCTCTAGCTTTAGCCATAGATCCTTGGCAGAAGTGCATTGTCCCATGCTCTCTTTGATAGGGTTTGAAAGTCCACTAAGAATGGTCTTAAGAGCCAATGCATTATTCTTCTTTCCTTCCCTTTGAGCTGCAAACTTTGACTTGTTTTTCAATGAAACTGATCCACCAATGGATGCCTTCCAAATACCTGCTCCCATCTCTTTCAAATGCACTCTCATTTCTATTCTCCAAGTAGAATAGTTTTCTTCATCAAGGATTGGAACTTCATCATCTATTTGTGTGTCTATAGATCTCCTCCAAGCTTGTTAAGGCTTATAGTGAAGGCCCGCTCTGATACTAATTGTTGGACACACCGACTACACTGAGAGGGGGGGTGAACAATGTAGGGCTTTTTTCCCCAAAACATCCCCTTCCCAAACTTCTTAGTTAGCAATCACCATTTAATCATTACTTATTACTGTCATTCATAACCAGTCAAATGTAAATATACATCAACAACATATAACAACAACATATATCATCAAGGAGTCATCATCACAATGAACACAAGGAACACAAAGATATATGTACAATTTTCTTTTTATTACGGACTACAATCCTTGGGTTTTTCAACAACAACTGAATAGAGTACAACTCTACAAGAGCACCAACTCTATAATGCAAGACTCAACTTACACACTCAACACCCACTGAGACAAGGAAACAATCCTCAACAAATGTCAATCTGTCAACATGTACGCGACCTGTCGGTAGTGCAACTCGCATATGTACGCGCCCTACCAGTAGTACAGCTTGCGTATGTACGCATACATTCTATACTACAACTTGCGTATATCTTTTGAGCTCTTAGGGTTTTTCTCTTCAAGCTGAACTCAGATCCTCTGCAAATTTTCAATCACATTCTCTTTTGTCTTTCACTGTCCCATCTGACCCATAGCTAGTCAGAACACATCCAATCTCTCCAATAACTAATTCATGCTTCTCAACCAAACAATATGAATGCTACTCATCATGTATAAGAAATCAACATACTATAGCAATCACATCAGTATTGAATCATAAGAATGATGATCACTCCATCAACCAACACAAACCATATCACAACAACCATACCAAGAATGCCTTAAGCATTCACTACACAACAAGCAAGAGTATCCATCAAGACAACTATGTAATCATACCAGAGTCTCAGTGGCAGATCTGAGCCCATAAAGTGTAGATCTGGAACGTGCTTCAATCACCATGAGGCTGTCATCAACTAACACACCAATATCCATCACTTCAACCATTGTAAGCGCCTTGTCCTCATACAGCGCGCGTGTGTACGCGTCTTGGCTATTAAGCCCTAATGTTGGCTCATTACCCCTTAATTGGGGCATATTAGACTAGTAATGCTATTTTATTCATGTCGGCTTTAGGCCATTAGTTGTAATTTAGATTAGTAATGTTATTTTAATTATGTCGGCTTTAGGCCATTATTTGTAATTATACCTCCTAGTCTCCTATATATACCAAGGAGACATTTTCAT
>ML802995.1:88124-100464 GCA_009831015.1 Picea engelmannii
AGATGAGTCTTTTATACAGAAGCATCCAGAGTTACTCAAGCGTTGTGGACAACACTTGTCTCAAGGGGAGGGGCATGTTAAGCCCTAATGTTGGCTCATTACCCCTTAATTGGGGCATATTAGACTAGTAATGCTATTTTATTCATGTCGGCTTTAGGCCATTAGTTGTAGTTTAGATTAGTAATGTTATTTTAATTATGTCGGCTTTAGGCCATTATTTGTAATTATACCTCCTAGTCTCCTATATATACAAAGGAGACATTTTCATTTTGAATCATCTTGTACTTGAACATTTTAAGTGGGGTAAAAGGAGGTTGCTGCCTAGAAGAGGCTTATTATCTGAAATTATCTCAGTTTCAAGGCGTTGAGTACTTTTCCTGAGGTTTTTCCATGCTATATTGATGTTTGGTTCTTAACATTGGCCCACTGCAGCCTGTGTATACCTCAGAAACTAGGGTTTCTGAACCTCCGAGACTTTTGGCGTCATGATCTTAGACTTTGCTGAAAGTTTGATGCGTCTATGAGATCCTCCATATTCTCTCTCTCTTAGTTTAGATCTTCAATCATGCTCAAGAGATACACACACAAGATCTACTAAAGATATGCTCTCCAAGATACTCACCAAAAGGGATATACAAGATGTACACTCATAAGAGACCCTAGCCTCTTATTTATACTTTCATCCTCTAGGTCACTTAACCCACTTCTAGGTCACTTAACCTATTTTCCTCATTCTAGGGTTAACCACTTTCCATAAATAGAAATTTCTCCATTACTTTATCATTTAAATATTCCTTCTTGATTTTGTCACCTCATTTTATCATTTAAATAGTCTTCTTTGATTTTGTCACTCCTCTTTATTATTTAAATAATCCTTTTTGACTTTGTCAATTTACTTGATCATTTGAATAATGATTTCTTCTTTTCAAGTACTTTGAATTCTTTGACCTTTTGGGGCTTCAAGCCAACATATGGGGGTCCTTCATCTTCGTAGGGCCATAACTCTCAAACCATGAGGAGTTATGTGACATTTCACATACTACCAAAAATAGCATGACAAGCACTATCCATCTAGAATAGTTTCACCAACAACTTCACTGATCTTCATCTCATTATTCCACATATAAGCATGGGTTCTCCAACCATACTTCTAGGATAACTCAACGGTAAAGCGTCTTCCCATGAGGGCTTTCACCATAAGGTGTGCACCTTATCAACCATGATAAGACAATAATGATTCATCTTTACATCAATCCATCTTTATCTATGCATCATGTATCAAAGAAACCACATCGATCCATATTCATCATGTATCAATGACAACTCGTTGATCCATCCTCATCTATCCATTCTTATCAAGGACAATACATATTACATTTTACATCATCAATCAATCAATCCTTTGGCATCAATCAATCACTTGACATCAATTAATTAAACCTTTTGCATCAATGAATTACTTGACATCAATCAATCAAACCTTTGGCATCAATGACAACATGATCCAACAAAAATAACTCAGCGTTAAAGCAAAATGATCGTTGCTTTAAAGAATACATATAGCTTTATGACTATATTCAAATAATGAATGGTAAGAAATGTTAAGAGATTTGAACAATTGATCATTGTATTCAAATAATGAATGGTAAGAAATGTAAGAGATTTGAACAATTGCTCATTGTATTTAATATATACATTCCAAGTACATATTTTTATATTTCTTCGATTTGTATATCTGCTAATAACTATAAAACATATTCACACTGTAATTTTTATTAATTTTATACACAATAGTGTTTTATTTTTCCTTGTAGTTGACAGTGGTGGAGATTTTTTTCATTTTTATCTGGTTAAATTTTATAAAATTTCTTTTGTTTAAATTAGTGTGGAATTGTGGTTGTTGTTTCCTGGATTTCGGATTTCGAGTAAGTCTTCCAAAACAAAATTGGTCCAAGAGTCTTTAGCACTATCAACAATTGTAAACACCCTTACAAGGAAACCTCAAACACAAATTCCCACATCGAGATCAAAATATCAAAATAACATGGCTATGTCGTTCAAACAAATAATTTAACGCAGTGACACAACTCTCTCCGACACAAAGGCTCTCACACAACTCTCTCAGAGGAAGATCTTTAGTTATAATATGTGTATGTGGGAGGGCTCAAGTTTAGTTATAATATGTGTGCCCATCAAAGCATCTCAAGAAGGCACATTGCAACCCACATGCACTGGATAAATATGGCAGTAGTGATCAATGGATTCGTGGTAATGTTGAATCTTATGAAGCTTAAGACAACAAAACAATAATATGTCAGAGATTTTCTTAATCTCCATTAATTTCTCTATGGGGCTTATACCTAATTCATTCTCGGCTTATACGTAATTCATGCTTGCTTACCATTAAGCTTTATAACTAATTCATGCTCGACTTATACCTAATTCATCAAGAAGTTTAAACATGATTTCTTTTTATATTTTTTCATTTATATATTTAAAAATAGTATTTTCAAGAATAAGAATAGTAAGTTTTTCACAATTTTTTTTGCATTTTTTTAATATAGCATTTTTTAATATATAAAATTGATGTATATTTTTAATATATATAATATATAACATTTTTTTAATATAAACAAGTTGTTGTGAATAGATGCTTAATGAGAAATATGAATATATAGAGCTTGATTCTAATAATAAGCATTGTTATAAATGAATTAATGTGCAAAGTTATTGTGAATATATGGTTAATGAAAAATATGAAGTTAATTCACTTACTATAATATTCACTTATAGTAATAGAATCATAACACTCATTACACATGTTATTCAATAACATAAGTTTGAATTTATTATGAAACATTTAAATCACTAAACATCATTTTAATTTTATTTTGATTAATTAGTGTGACTTTTTAAATCATTAAACATTACACAATTCTTAATAATGGTTATTAGGGTTAGGGTTAAAATAAAATTCGGGTTAGGGTTATTTTTTGCTAATGAAAACTAAAAAATATTAAAAAATGTTAATGAAAACTGAAAAATATTTAATAATGTTTTGTATTATAGATATATTGTATTGTTACTTATAGAGGAATAGTTGTAAGAGTTGGGTGAGAGTGGTAGTTATTTTAAAATTAGAGAATATTATAATATCGACTCATGCCTGGAATTCGCCCAGAAGAAAAGTGGAGGAATCCAAATGCTAATATGATTGGAATTGAAATGTCTGAAATGTCCCTCAATTGATATTGGTTGACTACGGAATGAATAAAAAAGACTGCTATTAGTTTGGTGTTAGTTGAGTATTTTAGGGTTCCATGATATGCAAATCCATGTTTAAAATTTTAAGCAAAAATATGTAATAATGTTTATTGTTACTTATTCAATTATAAGAGTGATGTTCAAGTGATTGTTATTTGATATGTTTAGATATACTATTGTTTTTTTTACCGTTAATCTACCATAATTAGTAACATACCCTTCCTACTCATAGTTTACATAAGCCTCAATAATTATCTATCTATCTATATATACAGTAATAAAACAAAGTTGATAAAGTCTAATTTAACAATTATTAAGAGTTTTTAAGGTCTTAAATTTAATAATTATAAAGAGTTTTCGAAATAGCATTCTTGCATTTTCTTAGTGCTAAACTAGTCAATTAAACTTCTTCATCTTACTATGTATTAACATAAATAACATTATGCGTTTTTAGTCATAGTGGATAGTAGGTTTATACTTAGTAATGAATATTATCTTCTTTAATGTTTTCTATCTTTAAAAATGTTAAGAGGGAAGTATAATAATAATAGGATTTAGACCATGTTTTTATGTTTATAAATTCATTTTTGGAAACTAATTATCATTTCAATAATTATAATTATAATTATTTATCTTTTGTTTTGACACATTTTATAAATGATTATTTTTTTGATTAACTTAAATTGTTTAAAATAATAATAAAAATACTAACTTACAAAATACAAGTATTATTCTAAGTTTCATTCTATGTAATATATGGCATCAGTTCAAAATTATCTTTTTCACAAATGAAACACTTCGTTAGATATTTTTTTCAAAACTATGCCAAAAATTCATTTTTCGTTATGCGTCAAACATAAACAAACCTTGTCATGTGATGAAGATGCGTCAAAATTGTAATTTAACGAACAAATTGGATGCTACACCATGACAAACATAGTAATGTTGTAATGTGTTGAACATAGTAACATCGCACTCTGTCGAACATAGTAACATAGTAACGTTACAAATTTTCGATCATAGTAACGTCACAATGTCAAAAACATAAACTGACGTCACAATCCGATGAACATAGCCATTTCATCATAATGTGGATAGTAATGTTGCAATGTGACGAACATTAATAGACGTCGCAATGTATCACACATCACCCTGCCATCATAATGTGATGAACATTTCATCATGTTGCAATGTCATGCACATATCCCAACGTCGCAATGTGACAAATATTTCCAAACGTTGCAATGTGTCAAATATAGTAATGTTGCAAGCTACCAAACGTAGTAATGTCGCAATGTGACAAACATAGCCCTGGTGTCACAATGTGACGAACATAAACAATCCTTGCAATGTGACGAACATAGCCCTGTCGTCGCAATGTGACAACCATATCCTCGTGTTCTAATGTGACGCTTGTATCTTGACGTTGCATTGTGAAACAATTTCGAAACATTATAATGGGATGAATACAACCCATAGTCACATTATGTTGTACACAATCGAATGTGGAAATGTGACAGACATAGACCAACATTGGAATGAGACGAACATTTCCTCACATTCCATTGTGATGCACATATATTGATGTTACATTGTGACCGACATTTCCAGACATAGCAATGTGTTACACATCGCCCTGTAGTCGCAATGTGATGCACATATCTCGAGGTCACATGTTGAACATAATAACGTTGCAATCTACCAAACATAGTAATGTCGTAATGCGATGAACATAAATGGATGTCGCAATGTGACAAACATAACCCTGTCATCATAATGTGATGAACATATCCTTGTGTTCTAATGTGACACATGTATCCTGACGTCGCATTGTGATAGACATTTCCAAACATTGCAATGAGACAAGAACAACCCATTGTCGCAATGTGATGTACACAAGCGAATGTGGCAATGTGACAAACATAGAGCAACATTGCAATAAGATGAAAATTTCCTAGCCTCGTAATGTGCTAAACATAACCCACAATCAAACTGTGAGAAACCTATTCCAACACCATAATGTGACAATAAAAAATATTTATCGTAATTTGATGACCATAACCTTACGATCTCATGTGGCGAACAAACGTTGATGTCCTAATGTGACGAACAAAATCTGATGTTGCAATGAGACAAACAAAACTTGATCAACGTTGCAATGCAGTAGTGCCATAGTAAACTATGGTTAGACATAATCAACATGACCCGCCATAATCAGATCCACATGGTCAATGAAGGAAATCCGTGGGCATGTTCAACCATAATAAACCTTGGTCAACCATAGTAAACCATGGTGATAGTCAACCACAATTAACCATGGTCAAGGACAACCATGATCAATCATAGTCAACCTTTTCACAAATGAAACACTTACTTAGATATTTTTTTCAAAACTATGCCAAAAATTCATTTTTCGTTATGCGTCAAACAAAAACAAAGCTTGTCATGCGCCGAAATTGTAAACTGACGAAAAAATTGGATGTTACATCGTGATAATCATAGTAATGTTGTAATGTGTCAAACATAGTAACATCGCACTCTGTCGAACATAGTAACATTACAATTTGTTGAGCTTAGTAACGTCACAATGTCAAAAACATAAATTGACGTCACAATCTGATGAACATAGCCATTTCATCATAATGTGGATAGTAATCTTGCACTGTGACGAACATTAATAGACGTTGCAATGTATCGCACATCACCCTGCCATCATAATGTGATGAACATTTCCTCATGTTACAATGTCATGCACATATCCCAACGTCGCAATGCAACAAACATTCCCAAATGTTGCAATGTGTCAAACATAGTAACGTTGCAAGCTACCAAACATAGTAACATTGCAATGTGATGAACATAACCCTAGTGTCACAATGTGATGAACATAAACAAACGTCGCAATGTGACGAACTTAGCCCTGTTGTCGCAATGTGACAACCATATCCTCGTGTTCCAATGTGACACTCGTATCTTGACGTTGCATTGTGAAAAAAATTATGAAACATTACAATGGGACGAATACAACCCATAGTCGCATTGTGTTGTACACAATTGAATGTGGAAATGTGACATACATATACCAACATTGGAATGAGACAAAGATTTCCTCACATTCCATTGTAATGCACATATCTTGATGTCGCATTGTGACTGACATTTCAAGACGTAGCAATGTGTTACACATCGTCCTGTAGTCGCAATGTGTTGCACATATCTCGAGGTCACAATGTGTCGAACATAATAATGTTGCAATCTACCAAACATAGTAACGTCACAATGTGACAAACATAAATGGATGTCACAATGTGAGAAACATAACCCCGTCATCATAATGTGATGAACATATCCTTATGTTCTAATGTGACACATGTATCTTGACATCACATTATGACAGACATTTCCAAACATTGCAATAGGACAAACACAACCCATTGTTGCAATGTGATGTACACAACCGAATGTGGCAATGTGACAAACATAGAGAAACATTGCAATGAGATGAACATTTCCGAGCATCGTAATGTGATGAACATAGCCCACGATTGGACTGTGAGAAACCTATTCCAACACCATAATGTGACAATAAAAAATCTTCATCGTAATTTGATAACCATAACCTTACGATCTCACGTGACGAACAAAAGTTGATGTCTCAATGTGACGAACAAAATCTGATGTCGCAATGAGACAAACAAAACATGATCAACATTGCAATGCAGTAGTGCCATAGTACACTATGGTTAGACATAATCAACATGGCCCACCATAATCGGATCCACATGGTCAATGAAGGAAAGCCGTGGGCACGTTCAACCAAAATAAACCTTGTTCAACCATAGTCAACCATGGTGATGGTCAACCACAATCAACCATGGTCAAGGAAAACCATGATCAATCATAGTCAACCTTTTTACAAATGAAACACTTAGTTAGATATTTTTTTTCAAAATTATGCCAATTAGCACCACTTACTAATATAATTAATGTTGTATTACTAACATAATTAATATTGTATAAATGTATTAATGAATGAATACATTACATTATTAATGTATCAATTAATTAATACATTACATTATACATTAAATTATATATTACATTATACATTATACATTAATATGTTTCAATGTGATGCACATATCCTAATGTCGCATTATGACATACATTGCGAGACATAGCAATGTATTGTTTATCACCTTGTCATCACAATGTCACACACATATCCCGAGGTCGCAATGTGCCAAACATTTCCAAACCTCGCAATGTGTCGAACATAATAACATTGCAATCTACTAACCATAGTAATGTCACAATGTGACGAAAATACCCTCATGTTTGAATGTGACTATGGTCATGGTCAACCATAGCGAATCAAGATCATTGTCAATTAATGTAGTAATGAGTTAATAATTTGAAATGTTACATTATACATTAATGTATTAATAGTTTATTTTTTACATTATATTAATGCAATAATGTATTATTGATGTAGTAATAATTTAATAACGTAACGTCATTAAGGTCAATGGTTAAACATAATCAACGTGGGCCACCATGTTAAACAAAGGTCAACCATGGGTATGGTCGACCATAACAAACCCTTTTCAACCATAGTCAACCATGGTCATGGTAAACCACAATCAACCATGGTGAAGGATAACCTTTCCTTCCCAAAGTCAACTAAGGTATACCTAACCGTAAGAAACCATGATCATGCTCAACCATAAGAAACCATGATCATGGTCAACCATAATGAACCAAGGTCATTCTCAATGAATGTATTAATGTGTTAATAATTTAACATGTTACATTATACATTAATGTTTTAATACTTTATTTTTTACATTATATATTAATGCAATAATGTATTCTTAAAGTATAAATAATTTAATAACGTTTTACTAACGTCATTAAGGTTAATGTATTTCTACTTTATTAATGTATTACTTTATTAGTATATTAATACTTTAGCATTGTATTAATTAATATTGTATAAATGTGTTAATTAATTAATACATTACATTATTAATGTTTCAATTAATTAGTGCATTAGATTATACATTAATGTTATTAAAACTTTAATTTATACATTACATTTATGTAAAAAGTATCAATAGTGTTAATGTATTAATAATATATATAGTATTAATGTATTAAATACTATTAATGTATTACTTTAATAATATATTACTAACATAATTAAGCTTAATGTATAACTACTTAATTGATATATTATTAATGTACTATGTTATAATTTAATTAATACTTTATTAATGTTTTAAAGTATTAATAATTTATTAATGCATTTAATATATTAAATGTTTTTATTATTATTTTAATAATATGTATTATTAATGTATTACTTTATTAGTGTACATTAATACCTTAGCATGATATTAATTAATATTATATGAATGTATTAATTAGTTAGTACATTATACATTAATGTTAATTAATAATTTAATTTATACATTACATTTATATAATAATGTAATAATATTTTAGTAACATATTACTACTTTATTAATATTTTAATATCATTCATAGTCATGATCATAAGAAACTATGATTATGGTCAACTATAGTCAACCATAATCATTTTTAATAAATATATTAATGTATTAATACTTTAATATGTATTAATGCATTATTTTAATGTAATAATATATAAAATGTATTAATAATATAAATCTATTAATTATATACAGTATCAATGTATTAATAATAATAATAATAGTAATAATCTATTTTTAAGGTCACGGTCAAGCCAGCACACCAAATTGGTGTATGAGATCATCTTGTTTTTGGGAGAAGGGACCCCCCTCCGCCCAACCATTTGAATATTAAAGTCTACTGGTAAAGTCTACAAAGATTTCCATGTCTTACTTTGTTAGTGTATTAATAATTTAGCAATACATTAATTAATAATGTATTTATATATTAATTAATTAATAAATTACATTATTAATATTTTGATCAATTAATACCTTACATTATACATTAATGTAAATTAATAATTTAATTTATACATTTTTATTTTATTGCATTAATGTAATACATTACCTTAATGTATTAATTGATCATTAATTTATATACATTAATATAATAAATTAATGTATTAAATTAATACATTATTATTAAATATTATTATATAAATGTAATAATTAATTTAATATATTAATGGTCATCTCCAAGACATGTCGGTCGTCAACTAGCAACAACCACTTTTATAAAGTGGTTGTTGCTAGTTTTAATCAATTGTAAAACTGTTGAAGCATTGATACACAATTAGAGTAGCAAAGGCACAACCGATAGGTATTTTGCACATGTGAGAACATTAAGACGAGGAGGGAAAAAATATTGAGTATGAGCAACCAACGAGAGATATGGTTCCTCAACAACTTGTAAACCCTAGCCTAGCCATGGAATGAGATGAGTAAAATCTGCCTACAAAAGACTTCAAGAGAAGAGTTTCCAAAGGAAAATTCACATTGTCGTTGAAAAGGTGTTGTCACCAAGAAAAGATTTGCCATACATGTAACTCCAAGTATCCATCTCTGATATTTTAAAAGGTCGTTCAAAACCAAGAAAAGGGCATGGTCACATGAGATCGATCTTTTGATGGAGGCGAAAAATGACCTGAACAGAGTCAGAGATGTTAGACTTGTGAGTGGTGCCAAGCGGTGCCAACCTGTTTGTGAAGATTCTCAATTTGTGGTAGAGTCAGTGCGATGTTTAGAGTTTCTCTTTATTTCATGCTTTGGAATTAGAGATTTTTTATTTGTATTGAGGTTATTTTGTTATAATTCGCGTCTCTAACAAATGATAGGTAAAGTATAGAGATCCAAACCATTGAATTAAGATTTTGAAGATGCAAGTGGAGATGCCTAGATTCTAAAGATGCAAGTGGAGATGCCTAGGATGTGAATGATACCAAAAAAGAAAGAAGACTAAAGATGCTTCATGGCGGATGATAATATTAAAGTGCAGGGCATTTGAATAGGATGTGAGGTAGTAGGTATGCATGGAGATGAGATGTTAATGGGTTTATATTTCAGGTATATGTAATGGGCTTTGGGAATATAACTACTAAAAAGGAAGATGGTAACCTCTATGTTGATGTAGAGCTTTTTGGATATTTGTTGTACTTGAGTTGAAATGTTGTAATTGACCATATGCGTTGCATGGGGTGCATGATCGATTATACTCGATATCTCAGAAAGTTTTGGTCCCAGTTGTAAAAGTTTATCCATAAGTAAGTTGATTTCCCTAGGTTTGTTGTAAGCCTTGTTATTCAAGAATATAGGTAGTGTCGTAGTGCATGGTGAATCCCTCTCATGCATAGAGAGGATGTGGCATCAAGTTGTGGAATGAACCACTTGGTAGGTACGAGAGTGGTAGGTGTACTCGTATGCTAGTTTAGTGTTGAATTGGAGAAGTTGAATCTTCGATTAAAGTGGGGAATGTGAGATGAAGTAATCTCAGTATGTGAGATGGTTAAGACCAAGTCATGATTAGGAGGGAGTCTAATGTGTTGATGAAACATGTAGGTGAAAAATATTCCTAGAGAACTAGCAAGTACAACAGATGGTACCCATGTATTTCAGTAGATGGATTTCTTTTCATATGGACACCAATGATCGGTTTTTTCTACAAGTACAAAAGGATAGAGGAAGCAAGTTCAAAGATGAAGCCCATAGTGAAGAAAGCCTGGTTGAAGGGAAGTTAGTGACAGTGATGAGACATCAATGAAAAATTGCAAGGAAACACCCACACCTGTAGCAACATGAACTAAACTCAACAAGGATAGATGAATTTAGGAGTGGTAGTTGTTGAATCATTCAACGGATGTAATTAAGAGGGAGTGTTGGAGAATGATAATTATTACTGCTAATTAGTTAGTTTGTCTTTCTAACTTTTACAGTTACGAGTAGTTCGAGTAGTTGTTCAGTTTTATCTGAAGTTGATCAATTATATCTTTGTAATTCCATTGTAACTAATATCTTTATCTTAATATAGAAGACAAATATATAATGTTATGTTTGGCTTTAGCCTCGCAATTCATTTGTGTAAGTTTTGTATTTGTGTTTTGGTTGTAGCAACAATCAGAGTGTAGTTATTTCTTTTGCCTCTAACCAACAAAAATGTAGGAATGGAAAATATTTTCCATTACACCAAAGCTAGGAGATATTAGTAAACTTCCAAACCAACACCATCACTTTGAGTGGGTGGTCAGTCCCATGTTCCTGTGGGTGTTTAGTCCATGTTCTTAGGTTGGGTGACTCGATTCCCAAAGGTGTGGTGGTTAATCCAACACCCTGAAGAACACCAAGGAAAACTATGTGCAGTCTGTTATTAATATGTTTATGTAGATTTACAGTGACAGTCTGGTTCTCAATGCCTTCAACAATGTAATCAAATTCAATAAAGTTTACTCATACCTCCATGTTTCCCTATGGTCGTTGTCACACACCCAAGACGGGGCATAATTTTTTTTTCTTTTCTTAAAGGACAGATTCTCCATCCACGGTTTCTAACTTGGTCAATGGAAGTCAGGGAAGGACCTCAAATCCGCTTAACAAGCCCTCTTTCCCTTAAAGCGCAGGTTATATGGAACACGCGGCTTTCTCCTTAACGCCTTTAAGCTTCAGCGTATTTAGGCGCTAGCTCTCCTAGTTAAGCCCCTACCTTTATGTGACCGAGGCGATGACCAGTCGCCAAATCNCGAAATGAGTCGACGACCCAGATCTCTCCTCGATCCAACGACTCAGATCAAATCGCGATTTCGTGAGTTCTCAAAACTCTTATTTCAAGCTTCCTGAGTTGCGAACTCCCGATAAGACTAGATCTACGGTCCACGATCTTCCTTTGATCGATGACTGCAATCAAGTCGCAATTTCGCGTTTCACGACTTTGGAGGTTGGTTCACCTCTGTTCTCCCGATTCCTTATTTCCCGATATTTGCGAGTGTCAGATCGATGACACACAACTCCCCTTGATCTAACGGCTCAGATCAAATCGTGATTTCGTGTTTCGTGAATTCTCACAAGTCCACCCTTTGACTTCCTTGAGT
>ML802995.1:149829-175058 GCA_009831015.1 Picea engelmannii
ATATATATGAACAAGTAAAATAATTGCTATAATGTACATATGAGGTCAACAACATAAATAATTTCTATAACTACATATCTAGTTGTATTATTTCATGAGAAGCATGTTGTGGAGGAGTAGGTGATGCACCCTACTCATTCGGGTGAGGTGAAGGAGGAGGAGGTATTGAAGCAAAAGTGCCATCACCACTCTGATCAACATCACCACTTGGAGGAGGAGGAGATACTGAAGCAGAATCATCATAATTACTTGCACCCTTATCAACATCACCACCCGAAGGAGGAAGATGAGGTACTGAAGTAGAAGCGCCATGATCACCACCCCGATCAACATCACCACCCAGAGGAGAAGCAGGAGGTACTGAAGCAAAAGATCCATCACCACCCTGATGATCATCATCACTACCATCATCATCATCCGTACTGGAGGATGCACCATCCCTCATCCCTATCAGTAACCTAGTAGCTCCAACTATATGGCGCATAAGAGGCGTCATATCACACAGCAAGTCCGTCCACAACTGTAAGAGATCAAGGTCAACCCTGATGTATCACATCAGGGCAGGGTGGAATCCCGCGCCAACCAAAACTACAATCATCTTGTCAGACACCTTCATCCTATATCTAAGATCGGGCCTATGGCGCATGTCGGGTGGTATATGAAATTGAGGACCCTAACCCACCGCAACCTAAACCATTTCCTTATCTGCATCATGTGGTGGGGGAGGAGTCATGTCCCCAAAAATTGTGCTAACATGTGCAAAATATAACACAAGTTAAAAACTAGTCGACAATTTCATTAAACAATTTAATAAAATACGTTAAAGAACTTGCTAGAATAAAAAATATTCGAATTAAGTAAGACAATAAAATGAAAGTACAAGATCAATTTAAATCTTACCTCGATCATCTGGTAGCTCATCCTCTATGAAGAGGATGTTGGGACATCCTCACCAATCCATCCACGCGTAAGGGAACGAAACCATCACAAACACGTGATCTGCCTCACTGGCTAATAGTTGAAGTGCCTCCTTGGAAATCCTAGATGGAAAATCGGGCATATCCCTCTTGGGCATCATCTCGCCCCACATGTGCATCCGCATCTCGGCCATCGGCCTAGGAGGCCGATGGACAAAATTAGGTCTCATCTTTGGAAACCTCTCAAAAAACTAAAAAAAAACTCTGAAGAAAATGGGAAGTTTGCCCTCCCATCTATCATAGCAAGACATCTATCCAGTGTTATAAAAAACTGACTCAAGAAAATGGAAAACCACCTAATAAGTCGTGGCCTCTGTATAAAAGAATCAACATAATATAAAAGCGCACAACTAATGCACCGACATCACCAGTAAAGTGTGAAATGGTCGACAGTAACAATGAGAGGCACCTAACGTCCTTTGCAATGAACAAGGTGATCCGTAACTTTCCACCAACCACCTGAAAATCACTAGGAGAAGGTATATCGCGTGCAATATACCTCTGAGAGTAGGAAATCTAACTCTCAGCTGCAACACCCACTGTGACATCAGGAAAATGGGGAAAACCTTCCCCTCTCCTAGATAGACCAATGATAAAATAAATATCCTCTTCAGTGGGATGGTACCACTAATGAGGACCGACTTCGAATTCCTTCTGATGGGAATCCCATTGATGGATCGACTACGAATGAAAGGAAGAATTCCACTTCAAGGATGTAGTCTCCTCGTAATACTCAAGGAGGCCTACATACCTCAAGAGGAGCCGTGTAGCTGCAGTACTAGGCCGAGGGTACAAATCCTTCTCCCTTTATCTCGTCTCCCACTCCCGAACCATATTGTATTGGTCCACTCTATGTTGTTTCTCTTCCATGTGTTGACGTCTCTGCATAATTAACATATAAATTACATCAACATCATACATAAAAACATGACTTTTTTTTTCTTCAGTAAATGAGAAATTTATTTCAAAATATGCAGACATAAATTTTGTTCAGAAAAAAAAAACCTTCGGTGCGCTTGAAAAACAGTAATGCACCACCCACGGTGCACACACATATCTTACGACTACATGAAAAATTTAATTTATTTTAGGGGATGCGTAGTAATTATCAACGCACCGATGCGCCCCATTGTATACAATGCATCAGTGCACCCCATTGTATACAATGTACTGCAAAAGCATGGCGTGTCTAGATACTATGACGCCCTGGTGCGTTCCATTCATCACGATGCACCTCTTGAAATAGACACTCATTTTACATTGTGCGTAGTATCCATGCTTGTGCACCGGTTAGTTCTGTATAATCCACACACCGATTGAAAAACAAAATGATGTCCATGGTCCATAGTTTATTATGTACGCATCGGTGTGTTAACCAT
The DNA here is from genome assembly GCA_009831015.1 of Picea engelmannii. Taxonomy (NCBI): domain Eukaryota; kingdom Viridiplantae; phylum Streptophyta; class Pinopsida; order Pinales; family Pinaceae; genus Picea; species Picea engelmannii. Next base: position 152,186 of record ML802995.1, read on the forward strand.
AAAGGACACACCGCTTGAACAACTATCTATTTTCAACGGTGCGTATATTTTTATGAATGCACCGGTGCGTTCACTATAAACAATGTACCGTTTAATATAAACTATTTATTTTTGATGGTGCATCATTTATTATGAACACACCGGTGTGCTCATTATAAACAACACACCGGTGCATTTATTATGAACGCACCATCAAAAATAAATAGTTTTCATTGACGGTGTGTATAGTTCTATGAACACATCAGTGCGTTCACTATAAACAACACACCGTTTAATGCAAACTATTTATTTTTGACGATGCGTCATTTATTGTGATTGCACCGATGCATCATTTATAAGTACACACCAGTGCATTCCATATTATGACGCACCGAAAAAAATGAACTATACATTTTCGGTGCACCCTATAAAATTTACAGGGTGCACCGAGCGCAATGCGAGCCGAACGGTTTGAACGCATCGCGCAGAAAAAAATAAATTTGAAAAACAATGCAAATTTTACTCAATTTCACAATTTAATCCGGTAAAAGTACAATGTACAAAGAAATAAAGAATTTACCCAGACATTTTCTCGCCGAGGAGGCATGGTTGGGATGTAGTGAAAGAAACAAAATTTACCCACTGTATGGAAAAATTGGAATCCCACGAACCGAGCACCGAACAAAAACAAAGCAAGCAACAAAAGCACCAAGGGCAATGCGCTTCAGGTGGGAAAAGGTGGTGTTGGAACAAATATTGAAATTTTGGCTTTCGGTAGCTTAGGAGGAAAAAAATTATAGTGTTTAGCTACCGAAAGTGCAGACTTTCAGTAGCTTAAATCTCAGGTTTCATATGCCCTTAGCTGCCGAAAGTGTATCGGTCGAGACCAAGCATTCAAGCATCATGCATCAAGCCACATGGAGGAAGAGCTCACAAGGAGGCACGGAAAAAATGCAATAAATGGAAATAAAATCACTATAATAAGGTTTCACACAAATGCCACGTCACCATTTCGGAGTTTCGACCATCGAAGGTTTGGCCGAAGTAAAAAGTTTAACCATTGTTCTGAAACTCGAAATCCCAAAATCCCAAAATCGGGTTTCAGGACTTTTGGTGGCTTACGACGCTCCGAAATCGCACTGTTAGCCTCCGAAAGCTAGGACTTTCGGTGGCTAAGAGACCCCTGTTTTCGGCTTGTTAGCTATCGAATCACATATTGTTTTTAGTGGATAAACTGCCTCAGCAAAAAATCAGTTTTCTCAACCGTGGAGAGGCCTTTTTGCGCGCTCAAATGGTCGATTGACATCTAAATATCCTAAGATTTCCATTGGTGCATTCATATTTTCATTTGGAGCTTGGGAAGGTAGTCAAAAGTCCCCCGAAAGATGAGGTTCGTGGAGTTTTTTACTATGTTGAGTCATCATTTTCAAATGATGATTCTGAGTGACTCGAATATCATTTTGAGAAATGGTTGGAGATTTTTGTGCATAACACGTCAGAGATCAATAACCTCCCTTAGTTTTCCTACAAGTGTCATAGATTGGGAGAATCAAATCCATCTCCGAGCCCTAATTTTCGGATCTCAGAATTTCCCCGTTTGACACATGTTTTTGAAAGGCAGATCTGGGGAAAATGGAAATGGATATCAGGAAACCGAGAGAGGTTTTTGGTAAAACAAAATAGATGAACAAAAACCTCTTTCATTTTATACACAACTATCACGATTCGAGAGATACAGAACCATAACCGCAGCCCCAGTTTTCAGCAGTTTGGCCCATTTTCTATGGCAGAAAGTTTCTGAATTTGATGGTAACTATTGTTATCTTTTGGGAGGATTTCGACCTCAATACCTACATGAAATGCCTATTCATTTCTAGAGGGATTTCTTTTGGAATCCGAATCATTTTTCAGTTATTTGAAAGGGGGCAGAAGACATATATTATTGTATCTTCTTGAAGAAAAAGAGGGGGGGGAACAACCCAAGAGCCTTTTGGAGGCTGGGTTTGTAATGCATTCCTTTTCAGAAAATATAGAACAGAGTGCCAAGAGATTCTACACCTTGTCACTGTTTAATTCTGTCTTCTTCCTGTGTTATTGTTTCTGAAGTTTTCATCACTTCTCTTTCTTCCTTCCATTCATTTATTCATCTTGTAATGGTTACAATTCAGTGATACTTCTGCTGTAGCTAATTTAAAGCATTCCTTAAAGTGCAGTTTTTCCTCTGTTTTGCCGTGAGTAGAACAAAACCTGCATCTTAATTGTTTTTCCTTATTTACAAGTTTTATTTGTTCATATATTTTCCTCTGTCTTGCTACGAGTAAGACAAGACCTGTGTTCAGATATTTGAAGTTTGGTGTTATTTCTTCCATTGAAATAAAGATTGGAACTATCAGAATTAGATACCTAACTCTTTGTTTCAATCTTCTTCATCTCCTATCCTCTATCCATCTTCTTTATAAATAAATTAGACAAACGATGTCATGCCTCTTCATTTATGATCTATAAATGAATGAAGGGCCTGTTTCAGACCTAGTTCTAGAAGCCTCTTATGACTAATCAATCAACAAATTTTATTTCATTTAAAATGTGCTAAGGCTCAGCTCTATTACAGCCTAGAGTCAACTCTTGCGACAACATTTTCTGGCGCCGTTGTCGTGGACGAAGGACGAAGTTATCTTCCCTAGGATACGACAAAGTTCAGATCTATCTCTTGATGGTGAAGAAGGGATAGGCATTCAATTGGCTGTGATCATTCACCTGGCGACTCCTTGGTTCGTAGACTCTACATTATTTTGTTGGCGACTCCACTGGTCTCAAATTTTGAATTCATTCCCTACTCGAATTGCTGCAAGGTTTGCTCCTCTGGACTTTACAAATGTTTATGGATTTCCAAACATTGTTCCAGACATTAAAATTTGGAAGATGTCCTTCCTAAATTTGGAGAATATGAAGACGACAATCCCGCTCAACACTTGTTTGAATTCCACAAGCTCATGGAGAAATTAAATGTACATCATGAAGATGTCCTTATGAAATTCTTTATGTTTTCATTGGAAAAAGATGCTAGACTCTGGTATAAATCTTTACCCCATTCTAGTATTCCTTCATTGATATATTTTCACACAGTTTTTCATCAATATTGTAAGAGGATATATTTAGCTGAAATCCTTTTTGAAGATTGTTGTAATATAGGATTCATAAGACAAAAAGATCATACAAATCCTCTTGAAGAGGAGGAAGAAACAATAGAAATTTCTCAAGTTGATGAAGATGATCAGTATGAGGAAGAGTTGGCTCATAAAGAAGCTGGATCTTGTGAACATACTCAGGAAGAGGATATTCAACATCACGGTCAACTTGTAAAGGAGATAGAAAGGAATGATTGTTGTTTTATCCAGAAAATACAGAGACCACCTCCTCCTTTGACTGAAGAAGAAATAGATCTGCTCCTGCACAACTATGTTACAGCCCCTACTCACACAGATTTGCATCTTTCACACAGTCCCAGATATGAGTGTCAAACTTCTTCCATTTCTGAAAATGTAAATCTGTTTTTAAATGATGACAGTCATGTATTTGATGGAACTTTACAGGAAGTTAGTGAACCTATTTATGATGATTTCCTGCTAGGAGATCAAATTTTAGACTCTGCTTTGTTTCATGAAAAAGATATGGTTGCCATGTTTAATGATCCTGAAGAAAGTTTGTTGTTCGAAAATGCTTTAGACTATGATTTGCAGAAGTATGATTCTGAAATAAAAAGTATGCCAGAGATAGTAACAAAGTGTCCTTTGCTTGAGAGATCCACAGTTGATGTCCCGAGTTTTTGTCTGACTGATGACCCTCTTGAGTTATCTRYTGAACCTAAATATGATGAGTATAGTGATRATTATTTCATCATTTYTGTAGAACAACTTGYTGYARATTTTTCATGGAGGGATGAGGGTCTTCAGACAAGATTGTGCCATGATTTTGGAGATGCCATTGCAGATGATCTTGAAGGGTGCTCAGATATTCTCTTTGAGAATGATCTTGAGCATTATAAATCAGAACATAGAGTAGTCCTGGATTTTTTAAAACCTCAGGACGATATATTTTTCCAAGATCCTTTTGTTGATCTTTTAGATTCATTTAATGGAGGAGCATGCTATGTCATGGATATTTGGTCACAAGAATCGATGAAAGGTTTGAAAATTCATGATCACCAACATGTCAGATGGGAGTTGTCAATTTCCTTTTTCAGCCTGCTCGAAGAAAGTGAGAGAATTTCAAATAAATAGACAATTATTGGATTGGCTTCACTGGCATTTTCGTATCATTTGATTCAGAGGGAATTTTTTAGTAGTTAGAGTAGGTGATGTATATAAATAAGCTTGACTTTGAGCATTAGATTACAGTGGTGGTTTTCAATATGTTTTCAGTTCAGTTTTGAATCCAATATGGTTTTGTTTTAAAGCATTACGACTCCATAGCCCGATGAATGAATAAGTAGTTTTTTGTTCTGAAAAGATGCAAGTAAAGTGACAAGGTTCAGAGTTTGATAAGGATGATTTCGGGTCACCCAATGGATGAAGGCACTTGGTCTACTATTCTTGGCGCTTTATAGGAAAGCACCATCCCTAGATGGAGCCTATGTTGGAACAAATATTGAAATTCTGACTTTCGGTAGCTTAGGAGGAAAAAAATTATAGTGTTTAGCTACCAAAAGTTCAGACTTTCGGTAGCTTAAATCTCAGGTTTCATATGCCCTTAGCTGCCGAAAGTGTATCGGCCGAGACCAAGCATTCAAGCATCACGCATCAAGCCACATGGAGGAAGAGCTCACGAGGAGGCATGAAAAAAATGAAAAAAATGGAAATAAAATCACTATAATAAGGTTTCACACAAATGCCACATCACCATTTTGGAGTTTCAGCCATCGGAGGTTCGGCTGACGTAAAAAGTTTAACCATTGTTCTGAAACCCGAAATCCCGAAATCCTGAAATCGGGTTTCAGAAATTTCGGTGGGTTACGACGCTCCGAAATCGCACTGTTAGCCTCCGAAAGCTAGGACTTTCGGTGGCTAAGAGACCCCTGTTTTCGGCTTGTTAGCTGACGAATCGCAGATGTTTTTTAGTGGATAAACTGCCTCAGCAAAAAAACAGTTTTCTCAGTCGTGGAGAGGTCGTTTTTCACACTCAAATGGTCGATTGATATCTACAGATCCTAAAATTTCCATTGGTGCATTCATATTTTCATTTGGAGCTTGGGAAGGTAGTCAAAAGTCCCCTGAAAGATGAGGTTCGTGGAATTTTTTACTGTGTTGAGTCATCATTTTCAAATGATGATTCTGAGTGACTCGAATATCATTTTGAGAAACGGTCGAAGGTTTTTGTGACTAACACGTCAGAGATCAATAACCTCCCTCAGTTTTCCTACAGGTTTCACAGATTGGAAGAATCGAATCCATTTCCGAGCCCCAATTTTCGGATATCAGAATTTCCCCGTTTGAAACATGTTTTTGAAAGGCAGATCTGGGGAAAATGGAAACAGATCTCAGGAAACCGAGAGAGGTTTTTGGTCAGAAAAAATAGATGAAAAAAAACCTCTTTCATTTTATACACAACTATCACGATTCGAGAGATACAGAACCATAACCGCAGCCCCAATTTTCAGCAGTTTGGCCCATTTTCTATGGCAACAAGTTTCTGAATTTGATGGTAACTGTTGTTATCTTTTGGGAGGATTTCAACCTCAATACCTACATGAAATGCCTGTTCATTTATAGAGGGATTTATTTTGGAATCCGAATCGTTTTTCAGTTATTCGAAAGGGGGCAGAAGACATATATTATTGTATCTTTTTGAAGAAAAAGAGGGGGGGGGGGGCAACCCGAGACCCTTTTTGAGGCTGGGTTTGTAATGCATTCCTTTTCAGAAAATATAGAACAGAGTGCCAAGAGATTCTACACCTTGTCATTGTTTAATTCTGTCTTCTTCCTGTGTTATTGTTTCTGAAGTTTTCATCACTTCTCTTTCTTCCTTCCATTCATTTATTCAGCTTGTAATGGTTACAATTCAGTGATACTTCTGTTGTAGCTAATTTAAAGCATTCCTTAAAGTGCAATTTTTCCTCTGTTTTGCCGTGAGTAGAACAAGACCTGCATCTTAATTGTTTTTCCTTATTTACAAGTTTAATTTGTTCATAGCTTTTCCTCTGTCTTGCTATGAGTAAGACAAGACCTTTGTTCAGATATTTGAAGTTTGGTGTTGTTTCTTCCATTGAAGTAAAGATTGGAACTATCAGAATTAGATACCTAACTCTTTGTTTCAGTCTTCTTCATCTCCTATCCTCTATCCATCTTCTTTATAAGTCAATTAGACAAACGATGTCATGCCTCTTCATTTATGATCTATAAATGAGTGAAGGGCCTGTTTCAGACCTAGTTCTAGAAGCCTCTTATGACTGATCAATCAACAAATTTTATTTCATTTAAAATGTGCTAAGGCTTGGCTCTATTACAGCCTAGAGTGAACTCTTGCGACAACAGGTGGCACTGGTGTTTGAGAGCTTCTCGCATTAAGAGTTAAGCTCATCGGTGCTCACCGCTGCAAACAACGCATTGTTATTTAAAAAAAATCCTCTGATGGTGCACCATATGGAACACATTAGTGTGCCCAAAGGAAGAAGTCGTACAGTTATGAATTTTTTTAAAAAATGCAAAGACTGTGCACCTGTTTGTTGCGCACCGGTGCACCCATTTCATGCGCATCGGTGCTCGTGAGCTTCTTTTATATGTTGCACACATTGTTTTGTATTTTTTTTAAATAACTCTGCAATATTGCACCATTGTCTATTCGCACCCGTGCGTTGATTTCTAGTGGCGCACCGCTGCAAACAACACACCGTTATTTAAAAAACAAAACTTGTGACGATGCACAAGTTTGGAATGCACTGGTGTGCCCAATGGATAATGACGCTCTGGTATGCATTTTTAAAAGGAAAAACGAGAAGATGGTGCACCTGTTTGTTACGCACTGGTGCACCCGTTGCGTGTGCACTGGTGCTCGCAAGCTTCTTTTATATGATGCACACCGTTGTTTTCTATTTTTTTTTAAATAACTCTGCAACAGTGCACCATTGTCTATTAGCACCAGTGCGTTGATTTCTGGTGGCACACCGGTGTGGTATAGTCTTATAAACGCACCGTTAAAAAAACTTCCGCTAAAACATCCACCCGCGCACCTCTGCTACAAATAGATTTTTGAGATATTTTTATAGGGGCTTCCTCAAAAACCTTCTCTATAGAGTTTTTTCCTTGTAGTGACAGATTAAAAGAAACTCCATGGAGAGTGCCTCTTTTTTTGCACTTACGTCATTTATATACCATAGAAAAGAGAGCAGAGCAACCTCACCTTCTCGCTGGGTTTTTTCCCGTATTGGGTTTCCCATGTCATATCTTGTGTTTATTTGTGGATGGTGTGATTGTATTTTACTGTTATCTATTTCCCGCATTTTATCTATTTCATGGATAAGAAAAAAATCAGTAACTAAGTATTCTGAGATCTAAAGGAAAAATGTTGGTAGTAGTAAAGATTTTCAGTATTTTATTAGATTTTTTTTAACGAATTATTCCATGGAATATCCACGGTAGTTTACAGATCAATAACAATGCATAAATAGGTCTTACAACGATATCCCCATGCAAGAAAATTTTGTTGTACCATGTACCATAATGAGAACTGACCAATAATAAATACAATAGGTGCTCAATTTAGTGACTTAGCCCAACTATGTCATGTAGATGTGCATTTTCTACCCTCATATTCAAGCAAGGTCGAATGGCTACTATGAATTATGCACCCAAGCATAATGTTGCACATCCTTGTGTCATAGTTAAGTTTAATTAATTTGTTTATAATCTATACCAAACCTTTCAACTTAGACACATCATAAATGTGGCCATCTAGTTCTCAGCTTAAACATACCAAGCCATCCTTTGTTCAACTTAGATACACCAATCAAACTATCAGCTCAAACACACCGAGCAATTTATCCATCTCAGCGTGGACTCATCAAGCCATTTAACATTCAAATAAGATACATAGAGAAAGACATCAACACATACACACCAAGTTGATCTCTGCCACATAGCTTCCATTGTGACACACAAAATCATTGTACCCTTCAACAAGATCCTTTGTTCTTGCAGTACTCTCCAACACATGGAGCAATAGATGCAATTATCTATACACCAACATACAACAATGATCCAATGGTGTAACCATGCTCTCAATAGGCACACATGCCAATGATGTCCTTAAATAATGTAGCATTCTAACATAGTTACTAACTTGAGGCTCAAACAATGACCTTAGAACAATAACTCTAGCTCTAAAAACTCCTATTTTTGAGTCAAAAACACCAAAATAGATCGCAAATCAAAAAGTGGTGCTATCAACAACACCCTTTTTTTCGAGGTTAAAATAACCACCTTTCCATGGCCATAAAATCCTCGTAATGTTGCCAATAAAAAAATTTAAAATGAATCCACATATCGTAAAGTGGTTCTACTAGTAACACCCTTTTTTCGGAGTTTCTTCTTGCAACCATGGGGAAAAACGTGTATTTAAAATGAAAAAAAAAATATTTTTTAAAATACATTCTAATTTTGATTATTTTTAAAAAGGCACACCCACACCCACACCCTCTTTTTATTTAAAAAATCTCCAATTTTTTTTAAAGAGTTGAAAACAAATGCACATTTAATAATAATAATTAAAAATAAAATTAAAAAATTAAAAACTTTAAAACTTTAAAAATCAATTTAAAATGAAAAAAAAAATATTAAAGAAAAAAAAAACTTTAAAAACAAATATGAAAAAAATTCAAATTAAAAAAAAATTGCAGAAGAAAAAAAAATCAAAATTGAATTAAATAAAAAAATAACAAACTAAAACAAAAAAAAACCATTTTTTAGGGGAGTGGGTCTTAGAATTTCCCACCCACTCACCAAGGAATCACCCCCACACTGCCCCCTCATCCTCCCACTCACCCGGTCACGCCCTATTACCCTCCATCCGTTGGCCATTCCCTCACCCCATTGGTCAAATGACTGGTGGCATGAGCAACGAGGTGTGGGAAGGGAGGGGACTCCCCCACCTCTCTTCCCACACCCTATCGCTGAAATGAGTGATAAATTTCAAACTGTGACTTATTTGAGTAATGCATGTGGGAGGGGAGTGGGGGACGACACAACTGGCTGAGTGGGGGGCATTTCTTGAAATCACCCTCGTTTAAACCATCACTCATTTAAGTGGTGGGGTGTAGTAAGGGAGGAGAGAGGAGGGAGGGAGAAGGTGAGAGGGTGAAACTAGGGGAGTGTGGGGTTCTGAGAATTGTCCCTTCCAAAAAAAAGTTTGTTTTTTAATTTTTTTGTGTTTTAATTTGTATCTTTTTTTTTTAATTCCCTGCCCCTGCTGAGTAAGGATTGCACCGATAACATATTTTGAAGCACCGGTCTCAATATCAAATGGTTGTTGCAGGTCTGGAAGAATGAGGACTAGTGCTGAGGAGGGGTAAAATTTAAAATCCTTGAATTCTTTCTATTGGGGTGCGGACCACACAAACTTGGCCTTCATGCCACCTTTGGTCACCTGGCTTAGGGCCCAAGTGATATGAGAGAAACCCAACACAAAACACTGATAAAAGTTGGCGAGGCCCAAGAAGATGTAGAGCTCGGTCATTTTTTTGGAGGCCGACCAATCGCGGATGACTTGGATCGTGGATGGATCCACATGTACACTCTGCTCATCCATGATGTATCCCAAATATTGGATTCACTGCATGCAGAAGGAACGCTTCTCAAAATTGGCATATATCTTGTGTTTTCGCATGGTGCCCAGTACATGTTGAATATGCTCCAAGTTTTCCTCCCAAGTTTTGTTGAAGACGGGGATGCCATCCAAATATACAACCACAAAGGAGTTTGTGAATGGCTGTAATATATCACCCATCATCCGCATGAATGTGGTCGGGGAATTAGTCAAGCCGAAAGACATGACCAACCACTCAAATAGGCCTCAATCGACACTTGGTGGTAACATGACTTCAGATCAATCTTGCTGAAAAAATTGTCTCCCTTAAGATAATTGATAATATCATCAATCCGGGGAATTGGGTATCGGTTCTTGACTGTGATCTTTTCCAGGGTTCTGTAATCAATAGAAAGTTGTCATGTCCCATCCTTCTTTTTTACCAGAATAATTGAGCTCCCTCAAGGTGAGGAGATTGGTATGATGTGGCTCTTCAGAATTAGCTCTTGGATATGGTGTTTGATTTCTTCATTATCCATACTAGAATGCCTGTATACAAGGCCGTTAGGAAGAGGAACATCGAGTTCCAGATCAATGGGGTTCTTTATCTAACAATGCACATGCACCCTCATAGGTGAGGTGAATATGTCTTTGTACTTCTCTACTATTCCATCCACTTATTTTTGTTGGGCAGAGAGACCCCATGTAGAGGTTTTTGCGGTTGCAACGACCTTCTATTCACCTCTCGATCAAACCATACAGAGGACAAATATCCCGGTCTGAGAGACCACATTTCTACACTGCTTCATAAAGATCAAATAGATCACACTGTTTGGGATTGCCTCTGATACCCTGTAGAGTTGATATCCCAAAGTAATAATGACACTACGAGGACTAGATTCATAAACAACATGATGCGTCCACATATATGGTTGTCCTAGAAAAACATAAGAAACTGCAAGGGGGGAAACATGACACAATACCTCATCTTTGAAGGGTTTGATGTAGTAGTGCAGATGACATTGATGGCTGACGCGAATGTCCCGTCCCTAGTGGAGCCAACCAATGGTGTATGGATGAAGATGCAACGTCATTGTCGGGTTCAACCTCTTGAAAACCTCTGTTGAGATAAAGTTCTTCTTGCTACCACTATCAACAATGAAATGGAGTAGGGTGCCCTTCACCCACATCTGTGAGTGGAAAAGACACTCCCCTTCTTTAGGCTCCTCTAGTTCCTTTGACTGGACTTTTGTGGTAGCGATGGTGACATTGGGTTCTACATCAATGATCCATCTTCCCTTTTCTGGTTCTGAATCAAAGTCTGAGTCATCATCTGACCCTACAGATTTTGTCTCAACCAACAAACACTGTTTGGAGTGACATTCATCAGTATTGTGCCAAGGGATTTTGTGGAACTCACACCATTTTTTAGTGTCCTTCTTCAACTTCCCATTTCCCTTTTTTGTTGGTGGCTTGGGCTAGTTATATTGGGGTTGCCCATCCTTGCTTTGTCCTTTGTCTTGGGAGTTAGGGACACCCTTACAATACTTTGGTTGTTGCAGATTTGCAGACCCAAACTCCCGCTTGTTATGCTGCTTGAAGTTCAACTCAATTTTGACAGCATATCGGTAAGCGGATCCCAACGACGAGATGTCCATAAAATCCATTTTAGTTTGGATGTACCTGTGCAGAGCCCCATGGTATTTTAGGAACTGATTTATCTCGGAGTATTTGATACCCATATTGGTGTGCAAGGTATGGAAAGTATTGGTGATTTTTGACACTGTTTGGCCCCTCTATTGGCATAGTGTGGTCCATCTCGTGTATTGGTCATCATAACTTTCAACAGGGTAATATTATTCCTTGAGGGATTCAACAAAAGCCACCCAAGTGGGTCCTGCCCCCAAAATTACAAACTCATCCTCGACATGTTGCTCACATTAAGGTTCCCACCAATATCTCACATGGGGAAGGGCCTTAAGGAGCACAAAGGTGATCTTTTCACTGTTGGAAACATTGTGGACAAAGAAATAACCCTCTAGCATATTTAACCATTTTTCCAAAGTGTCGACGTCTATCTAGCCTTCAAATAAAGGAATATCAAAGTTAACTTGTACCTTGAAATGTGTCGCACCTCCGAAGTGACTACCGGTTGTAGGTGCCTCCGTTGTTTTTGGCAGACATCAAAGGATCTAGGCGAAATTATCCATCATCTCATTCCTCTATCGCTCAAGGGATTCCTTGAGAAAATGTTTGAAAGGATATCCTATCCCATCGTCCCTTTTCTATTCCACCATGGAAGGTTTCTTAGGTGTGCGGGAGCGGTTATCCTCAAGATAAACAAGATCGAGACCCAACTCTCTATACCCTAACCTCGTCGGGGACATGCACTAAGAACGACAAGGAGCATATAGCTCTGATGCCACTGATCTAGATTATTTTTGAGGAATGATATGAAGGCATAAATATAAAATAGATATAACAAATAAATACATAGAGATATGGAAAGGAACACAGTAATACAATAAAGCTCAGATTGTATTAAAGACTGTCTGAAATACAAAAGATTGTAAATACAAAAACACACAAGCTAGCTAGAATGGTGGTAGCTTATCCCTGAGAAGATATGTGTCAGCTACACGTATTCGCAAGAAGATGATTACACGGAGGCTCCAAAGGAATTTTTAACATAAATCATAAATGAGAAAACCCTAAACATAAAAAAACCTAACTCTAGGAGAAGAAGCGCCAAAAGTCACGTGGGCACCGATGGGGTAAGTTGGTACATCAACTTCTCGGGGTCGTAACGTTTGCACACAATCTCTGTTTTAGGCGCACAATAGCTCGTTGGAAATAACTATTTGAGGACTACACATGTTTTCGTCACACTCTATCTAAATCCTACAATGTGACAATGTAGTGCCCAAAAAACGTTGTTTAAGGCCTCAAAACGGCCCCAAAAGTTTAGGACCCAAAAAACTGCCAAAATGGAAACTGGTCTTTAAGCCAGTGGAATAGGTGGGTGGCCATCAATATTCACCAGGATCATTAGCAAATAGATGAAATAAGAGAAAAAGGATTATGTTTTAATTGTGACAACAAGACAGTAAGGGGCATAAATGCGGTGAGAAGAAATTATTCTACATAGACTATGAAAAATATGAAGATCAAGAATTGGAACCATCACAATATCTAGAAGTAGAAGAAATTATGTCAACCATATCTTGTTATGCATTGGATGGAATCAATACTCTACAAACCCTCTAGATATAAGGAAATGTCAAAAATAAAAAGGTAACAATGTTGATTTATTCTAGTAGTACCCATAACTTCATTAATTTCAAATTAACGAAACTTCTCAATTGCTTTATATATCCAACACCAAAGTATCAAGTAATGATTACAAATGGAGGTACCATAATTGTTTAGGGAAGTTTCATAGTATTAAATCATTATGAGGGAGTACTTATTGGATAGTCCCATGATTGCAATCCAAATGGATGGTGTTGATGTTGTATTATGGGTTCAATGGTTACAATCATTGCAAATAGTGGCTCTTAATTTCCATGAACTTTTCATGAGATTCTTCTCAAAAGGAAACTAACAAAACCTTTAGAACACATGAAAGTCATTTTGATTATTTGGTGAATCCATTTGGCCTTACTAATGCACCTTCAATATTTCAAAGCATGATGAATTGCACTTTCAAACCCTTCCTCAAAAAAATTGTTCTAGTAATTTTTTGATTATATACTAATCTACAACAAATATTGGAAAGAGCATGCACAACATGTTGATAGGGTCTTACAACTATTGGAAGAGAAACAACTATATGAAAATCCTTCCAAGCATGCCTTTGAGGTTCAAGAAGTGAAATATTTGGGTTACATTGTATCTCACGAAGGTGTCACAAGTGGATCCTAACAAAATCAAAGCTATGATGGAATGGCCAATTCCCCAAACCTTGAAGAATCTTAGAGGGTTCTTAGGATTGATATGATATTACCACAAGTCTGTCAACAATTGGTAAAATAGTAGCACCTCTAACAACTTTATTAAAAAATGAGGCATTTTCTTGGACTCAAGAAGCAACTAGAGGTTTTGGAAAACTTAAGGAGGCTATGTGTACGAATCTTGTCCCGACCATGCTTGATTTCACAAAAACCTTTATTATGGAGTGTGATACCTCAAGGAATGGAATTGACGCAATGTTAATACAAGAAGGATGACCCATTTCCTTTTAAAGTAGCTATCTTAAAGGAAATAAATTTATCAAACCCATTTATGAGAAGGAAATGTTGGCCATATTACATGAAATTAAGAAATGGTGACCTTACCTAAGTGGAACACACTTCAAGGTAATAATAGATCATGATAGTTTGAAGTACTTCTTGGAACAATGATTGTCTTTATAAGAGAAACAAAAATGGGTTATAAAGATGCTAGGTTATGAATTTGAAATTATCTACAAAAAAGGAAAAAAAAAATATGGTGGAAGATGCACTTTCAAGGAAAGAAGAAGACACAGAGGGTTTACTATGTTCTATTTCCTTTCCACAATATGATTAGGTGGAAGAATAAAGAAAATAATTGAAACAATATCAGAAGGTATGCAATATCATCCAACAACTACAAGAGGACCCAAGTGCATTAAATAAATTTGTGTGGAAGAATGCTTTACTATGGTATCAATATCACCTATATTTACGTAAGAATTTCCAACTCAAACAGAAGGTCCTTTTGGAATTATACACTTCTCCTATAGGAATACATTCAGGTTTCTTGAAAAATTACCATTGGATCAAGAAGGAATTTGTTTGGAAAGGTCTTAAAACTGATGTTAAAATTTTTATGGCTGAATGTGTGGTCCACCAATAGAATAAGGGAGAGACAATCAAGACCCCAGGTCTCCTACAACCGTTATCCATACCAAGTCGATGTTGGGAAGATGTTTCAATGTATTTTGTTACAGGTCTACCCAAGTTCAAAGGAAATAATGTCATCATTATGACATATCTTTCCACCCCTATGCACAAGCAATGGTCGGGATGGTGGGGTACCTACAAATTTTCTTCACCAAATCAACAATTACTCAGTAGTAAAATCACCCATCCTAACAATTGGTGATCATGCAACATGTGTTTTTCCATATAGAATATCAAACAACCTTTTTATTAATATACTTTTTTTCAAATCATAGACAATTTTCTGCTTGAATTACCTCCAAGGTAATTTCCATGTTATAAGACTTAAATGCAATAGTTTCAACAAACTAACAAATTGGTAGAATATTGGAAGACTATAGTAGTCTCCCCTTGATCCATATTATTTTGAGAATGAAAAGAAGGCATAGATATAACAAAGATGTAACAAAGAAATACACAAAGATATTGCAAGGAACACAGTAATATAGTAAAACTCAAATTCTATTAATGATTGTCTGGAATACAAAAGATTGTAAAATGCAAAGCACACACGCTAACTAGAGTGGTGATAGCTTATCTCTGAAGAGAGATGTGCTGGCTACACTTGTTCACAAGAAGATGATGAAAATGAAGCTCCGAAGGCCTTTTTTTAACATAGAATATAAATGAGAAAACCCTAAACATCCAAAACCCTAACCTTGGATGATGAAACGCCAAAAGGTTTGTGGGCCCTGATGGGGGTAATTGATATGTCAACTTCCCTAGGGCGTAACTTTTGCATGCGATCTTCGTTTGGGGTGCTTGATACCTCACTAGAAAGGTCAATCCAAGGAGTACACATTCTGAATAGCCCGATATATCCCAACAACGATCTATTGGGCAATGCCATGTCAAAAAAACGTCGTTTAGGGCCTCAAGACAGCTGTGGAAGTTTGGGACCCGAAAAACTATAGAAAAATACCAAGATGGAAACTGTAATTTGAGCTAGTGGAATAGAAGGGTGGCCACTGATGTCCACCTAGATCATCCATAGATTATTTTTGGGTATGTGTTGTATTCTTTTCACGACCAACCCCACACAACATTGTGTTGAGCACACATGGGAGTCATAGGGGGTGATACCCCCCTGTGAGAGGGGTTGTAAAGGGGGCAGAGCTTGCCCTTCCCAGGGGATTGTAAGGGGGAAAATCCCCCGGAAAAAAATTTGGAGAATTTTTTGCTTCTATTTTTAGCGGTTTTCACTTTTGGCAGTTTTGTGGTGCATGGGCGGATTTGTGGGTTAGCCCATGGTTTTCTAATTTCGGGTAAGGAATTAGGGTTGTAGTCTAATCCAGGTCAATGGATTAGGAGCTTTGGATGATGCATGATCCTATATATATTGTATTGTAAAAAATGATGGATGATGATGAATAAGATTTAGAGGTGTGGCTCTAAACATGTTGTTGGTTTTCCTGGTTTGGGTTTACAGGGTAAAATCTCTGTGTAATGTGTGTGTGTGCAATTGTGTCATTTCCTGTTTGTTAAGAATCTGTGTGTGCATTGCATTACTGTAAAAGGTTTAAAACTTACAGTTATGATGCCAAAAGAGATATAATATGTCAAATGTCTACACAATGAAAATTTAAACAAAACTGACATCTAATGACCACATAGAATTACATTGAGGGAGTTCATCACTGTTTCATTCGGAAGTAAATTAGAACCTAGTGTAAGATTAAATGCATACAACGGAGTAACTGAAATTGAAACATAATAAAAAACTTCAAAGAGATCTATTGTATTTGACGCAACAATTGAAAATAAATATACTTGGTTAATTTTTCACTTTTAATTCATTCATTTACAAAATTAAAGCATATGTCTATGTTTTTTATTTTTTTCTTGACACGGTTCTTTCCATTCCTTCTATGATTAAAATTCAACTTGTTGAGATGAGCTATTTTGTTGCATCGTCAATGTGGGATTTACATTGTCAATATATTTAGGGTTTAATACATAACACATATATGATAAGAAAAATTTCCATTATGAGCAATTGGGCCAATATTTTAATGATGGAGTATTTGGCAACATATCAATAGGTCAGTGGTTTGACCCTATTTGGGATATGCACAAATTATTTCACTATTATTTTGGGTAATAATAAATTGTTTACTCAACCACTTCACATGGTGGTTTGTTTTTTAGACTCCTAAGCATGTCTACCTCATTACTTAATATATAATTACATTGTTCTCATTTACAATTGGCATAAAACAAAGAGGGTAGTTACCAATATTTGTCTTTACAAACAATATTCTAGAATCTACAAATATGGTCGATTGCAAGTATATACAATGCTTTCAACATTGAACTAATGGGGAGATGGTGCCACTCTGCTAATTTGCAAAATCACAATGCTTCAAATTATATAATCAAGAATCTACATCGTTAGGCTTCGTGATACTGTCCATTGATCACATCTCAATTTTCAATGACTGCTAGAGCTTTGCATATCTTTTCAATGATTTCTCTATCCCCAGAGAGCTAAGTTTTCATTGATGGTGAAAGGGGCAGGTCAGTTAAATACTTATGGTAAGCATTCAAACGTCCAAAATTATTCTCTAACTATCAATTTGTATCATTTGTGACATTTGAAGACCTCATTACTCCTAACAAATGTTCTGGAAACTCATAAAAAATGAACTGTTACAGAAAAGATTTTGTAGAACCACAATAAGAAATGGAAGGCATAACTTTGAGTTCATTCAATTCTAGGAGAGACTAACAAACTACCAGAAAAAGACTCGAAACATGATCTCTTTACCATATCCAAAAAATACCAATTTTCTTTGGCATGATATACATGGGATCTCATGAATCAAAGATTGAAATGAAAAAATATAATTTTTTCACACACACACACACACACACACACGTGTGTGTATAAAACCAGAGCAGAGATAAACACTTATCTTCTGAATGTTGTAGACTAGACAACCGATGAAGCGAGTCATTTTCACCCAATCGTAGGTAGTCTTCTATGGACACCACCCCGTAGTCAAGATATGATGCCACTAGGGTGAATAAGAAATGCATAATACTTAGGATATTCTCCTAATTCACAAAGAAATAATATTCCTAAACCAATATTTCATTGTTAAGTTTTTGAAGATAGAAAATATCTTGGCACTCACAATACTTTCCCACACAACATAAGGAGGTATTCTTTCTCTACTCAATAATCCCTACTCTAGATTTATAAATGGAACGAAATTAAATACATAGTTATAAAAAAAATGCTGACATAAAATGAAACTTGACTTCTATTAATAAATGAAATGTGTTGAACTGTAAAAAAATCTAGAATGAAACAAACTCGCTCGAATGGTGGTTTCTTATATATGAGATGTGACGACAATGTGCATTCACTATATCACATTACAATGAGGTCGAAAGGCCTTTTTATAATAAATGAGGAAATGAGGAAACCCTAAACATCCAAAAAACTAACCTTAGAAGATGAAACACCAAAAGGCTTGTGGGCTTCGATGGGGTTAGTTGGTACGCCAACTTCCCGAGGTCGTAATTTTTGCATACGATATTTATTTAGCGCGCTCGATAGCTCATTGGAAAGGTATAGCCAAGGAGTACACATTTCAGTTATCCTAGAACATTCCTTATAGCATCGTCTGGGCGTTTTCATTCCTTGAAAATGTTTTTTGGGGCCTCAAAACAACCCCGAAAGTTCAGGACCCGAAAAAGTGTAGAAAAACTGCCAAAATGGAAAATTGTGCTTTGAGCCAATGGAAAATGTGGGTGGCCACTGATATCCACTTGGATCAATCCTCCCCCCTTAGGAAGCAATGGTATCCATTGCATTTATTTCCCCCATTAGATGGGGAAACTTTTGCTGACTTAGCCCCAAGTGAGCCACTTGACTTAGAGTAGGAGATGCCTTGCTTTGACAACCTGATAAAGCTAGATCCTCTGTTGGCGAGTGACATTAACCTGTGTCTGCATGATCTTATAAATGGTTTCATGTTCCATGTAGTAAATATTGATCCTTGTTGGTGTCAACTACTTTGTTATCTCTAATGTGTCCAATAATGGTGGAAAGTATGGCCGAAGGAGGTCCACATTGAACATTGGATGCAATCCAATGAAGGGGGGAATACTTAAATCACAATCATTGTCACCCACATCCTTGGTGATGGTGTAAGGACCATAGTGAAGTGGATGAAACTTTTGATGGGGTCCCATTGATTCGAAAATGATCTTTAAATACTTGGTTAAGTTTTAAGCATGTGTTCGATTACCAATTATGAATTAATAAAAGAAGAAGAACTTAATTTAGAGATTATAGTAGCCATCATAAGGAAATGCAGATCAAAATATAAGCACAAAGAACAAAAAACCATAAAAACAAGGTTGTTAACGGAGTTCGACAAGATTGCCTACGTCTTCGGGCCTTTGTCTCAGTGGGTGAGGCTTTCTTATTTCTCTTCAATGCTGCAAAAGTACATCAAAAATGCTGCAAAAGAACATCAAAAAAGTACATCAATGCTGAGTGCCAAGTGTTATGCGTTGGCCCCCCACCGACCGGGGCTAGCCCTAAACCCGTGCCACCATTCAATTAAAACAAAATTCGGTCATTGGTTTGAAAAAGCACCAACCATGCCCATGTGGCCAGCGCATGGGGCTTAGACCGTTGCTCATGTCGAGGTCGAGGGTTCGAGCCCGACGGAGTCACAACCAAATTTTTGGCCTAGCCAACATTGTAAAAATCTAGGGTGACATGTGGCACCCTATGATTGGGCCGTGTGTCACCCTGTGATTGGACCGTATGGTACAATCAACACTCATTCAACATGCACGGTCAATTTCCATGTCACCTACCATGCCACTGTCGTACAACCACGTGTCGTGCCACATTAGTGTCCGTACTGCCCAGTCACCCTGCCATGTCAGCATCCATACAACCACCTTTCATTTGTATTGTCACGTGTCATCCTGTCATTGGGCCACGTCAGGTACAGACTGCCACGTGTCACGTCCATATAGTGCCACATGTCATTTCCGTACTGGTCCAACTCAGCCTAAAAACGCCAAAACCAAGTGACACATGTCACCTCCTTGTGCTGCCATGTTTCCTACTGAAATAATCATGAATTCATGTTGAAATCACCTATTGTACTGCTGATGTCAATAGTACGAACTGTTGACTTTGACCAATTTGACTTTTTGCCTGTTTGGCAAATCGATCAGAATGCGATAACTTTCGCATACGGTGTCCAGTTGCAAAAAAAATTATATGGCCAGAATCAACACAACGAGACCAACACAATGACACTGGTTTCATCCGATTCCTAGAACTGTGATTTTTAGGTCTTCATGGATCCATTTTGAATCATGCCTCCCTACTAAGACCATTTTGTCCTCCAAAAGGGTATTAACCAGTCATCAAGTGTGGGATAGGCCACCCCACTTGTCCTTTTTCTTTAAAATCTATCCTATGCACCTGTCACATCATAATCAATTGCAAAACAACCATGACAATTGACAACATATTGTTAGCCACTTGTACTCTTTCACATCTTACTGAAGCCACTACCATCCATGTTGAAAACATTAGCAACGATAACATCAGAAATATGACTGCATATGAGCTAATATGTTTGATGTACTTGCACGACATTAGCTTATCTTGAAGCAAAGTATGATTGAACTTCCATTCTACAACCATATCTGATAAAACATAAACAAGAATAACAACATGGTGGAAAAGGCTCACTAGCCAACACTACATGTATTCATATCAATGGTACATATTTATAGTACAATGGGTGATGCGACCTCATGGAAAGATTTTCTCTAGATCCTAAATTCATGCATGATGACTAGGCTAGGCAATCTTGGTTGACAATTTGATCATTTTGCCAAGTATTTTAGCTAGAAGAATCTGATGTCTTCTGCTAATTCGTGAACATGTAGTATCACCACTCTACTATTAGTGTATCATTGAAAGTGCTCTCTGAATCTATGATTTTTGGATAACCACTGACCAATTGATACCATGTATCTTATGGTTTTTGGATAACCACTAAAATCTTGACACTTTTAGGTGTCGAACAACATCCCAATGTATAATGTGTATGATTCAATTGCAAGTCATTGAACCATAATCCTGCCAAAGTCTGTCATCTCTGGAGAATCTCACTATGTAATCATGTGAGTTAGGATGCATGCAATTTGTTCACTTAATGTAAACTCCAATCTGATGAGAGCGAACCAAGAGAAGTGGATCAACTTCTAGTCTAACACATCCCTGAAAATGCCTGACAACTCAATCAAATGCCAAGCTGCAATGCAAAAGGATCCCCTTGTCCTCTGCTAGGTCGAATGACCATCTATGTGAACCAAACGTCCACATCATTACTCTCATAATAAAAATTAACATCCAAAATATTTATGATTCAACTTAAACTTATTGAACCATAATGCTGCCAAAGTCTGTCATCTACAGACCACAGTTACCCATTTGGCAAATTTCATGCCCATCTGGCATACTTGATGTTTGTTGTTGTTGAAACTTTTTGTCCGACAACCATCATCAATTCCCCCCTTTGTCAGTTGAAAGGAGAGACCACAAGTGTTTTCATGAACCATCCTCACTAGAATTTTGAACTCCCCCCCTTAAGGTGCATGAGAGTTACATCATTGTACTCCCCCCTTATGGGCTCAAGAGAGTACCGTACTTGTTCCATTTGAGTACAACACAAAGTAGGCATGCAGAAAAAACCACATGTTATCTCATCCCGTGAGGGCCATGCTTGAAATCTACGCCATAAGGGGACCACTTATATGAGGTACAAAAATGTTATGTGATAAAAGATTGGTCTTTACTCGAGATTTAATTCTTCGGTAAGACTTATATAATCACTTGGTTGTAGATGACCATTGCCAAGGATCAATCCACTCATAGTGAATTTTCAATCTTGAAGGTTTCTTCAGTGTTGAACATTTGTCTGAAGAATGGTTATGCTTGCCACAATGCTGGCAAGGATGGAGATCAAAACACTGATTCTCCTTGTGACCAAATCGATTATAATGTTGGCACTTATCATTCTGATGTTGAACTTGAACAAGTGAAAGTGAATCTTCTTGAAGGAATCCAACACTTTGGAACTTGATTGGTATGGAATAATCAGGAATATGAAAGGTAACTTCCTTGTCATATCCAAGTCCTGTTCTATTCTTGTTGTAGATGATTTCTTCCCAAGGTCTGATGATGGGCTTGGAAAGAGTATTCTGAACCTGTTGCTTTGAAATCCGTGGAAGCAGAACTTCGTCTGAAACTGATTCTGAAGTTGTATCACTGTGTTGTTCCTTCACTGACTGTTGATCAAAAACATCATCATCATCATCATCATAGAGAGGGTTGTGTTGAACAAAAAATAGTTCATAAAAATTCATTGGCTGTTGATTTTTGAGATCAGCCAACTCATCATTCAATAGATGGGATAGAGATTGAAGAAGTCTAACTTTAGCTTGCGTCACTTGCAAACACGTCAGCACTGATTGAAGAGTTTCTTTGTTCAATGTCACTGTGTTGTCTTCAGTGGTGTTTATTAGAGTGTTTAGTAACTCTAATAATTCGAGACTTCGAGCCATTTTAAAACACTAAAAAAGGTCTCCTTGTGCAGGTAGATCCTTATTACAATTTTGATTCGACAAAAGAAGGATTATCCGCAACTCACTCACTTGAACTTCAGGCTCGCTTTCTATTCACGCTCACTTGAATTTATTTCTCGCTCACTTGTACTTGTTTGCTTGAACATGCTTCCAAGAAGTTGAGGATGTCGGTAACCACCAAAAATGCATCCCAAAGTATTACAATGATATGAGTTTCAAGTACTCATCCTTGTCAATTATGACTCAAAATGACTCTAGGGTGTTGGGCTCAGCCGAGAATGCACCTTATGACAAATTCAATTCAACTCAACTTGATTTAAAAAGACAAGTAAACTTACAAAAGGACTATTTGTAAGATACAAATTATCGTTGATTTAGAAATTGAATGGATATTTGAATTTGATGGTGCTTTGATTCCAAGTCACGTCCAATTCTTCTTTGATTGCGAGCTTGATTTGTCTGTTGTTTCAGTGATTTGATGAAGAAATGTTGTTGAGAAC
>ML802995.1:181724-193445 GCA_009831015.1 Picea engelmannii
GATTACAGAACGTTCATGGTAAAAAGTAACAACAATTGTGCAGATTTGGGAAAAAGCCCCAATTTCTGTTGTTAAATTCATGAGAAAATTGAGAAATTCGGCCATGTGGTGAGATATTATCGATTTAATATCTGTTCTAGCAATTTTAGACCTGAAATTGGTCGAATTTGAAGTCAGTGAAGCCATGACAGTTGGAGTGAGTTTTATAATTAAAATTTTCAATTTGTGAATTGAGTTTGGGAAAAATTCGTTCCAGAAATGTCAGCCCACAACAATTTGTTGCTACAGAGGTTGAATTGGTGTTATCGGGGTGAAATTGAATAAATTTTGTAGTTGCAGAATGGCTATGGAAGAAATGGGGAAAAAGTTAAGCAAAAGCCCCAATTTCTGCAATGGAATTCACGAGGAATTGTTGTGCATAAAAATGAATGTGCATAGGAGGGCACACTAAAAATGCAGGATGTGCAGTAAAAGGCTTATGATATGTAAAAATTGGGTGTCGCGCAGAAAAATGTTGGCGTGCTGGTGTGCACGCTAAAATTTGGTACCGTGTGGAAAAATGTTGGTGTGCGGGTGTGCGTACTAAATTTTGGGAGCCACGCAGAAAAATGTTGGCATGCGCACTAAATTTTGGGCACCGCGCGGAAAAATGTTGGTGTGCGGGTGTGCGCACTAAATTTTGGGCACCACACGGAAAAATGTTGGTGTGCAGGTGTGCACACTAAATTTTGGGCGCCACGAAGAAAAAATGTTGGTGTGTGGGTGTGCGCTCTAAATTTTGGCACTGCGAGGAAAAATAATAATGGCACGTGTGGTGTGTGTAGTATTGGCAGAGCGTAGAGGATTTTGGTTGGTGTGCGCACAATTTGGGTATATGTTGTCGCATGAAAATTTAGTTAATGGTGCGCGCAAAGTATTGGAGCGCGGTGGGGTGTACTAAATTCTGGCATGGTGAAGCGTGTAGAGTAAAATGCACGTGGAATAACAGTGCGCGATACAAAAAATGCGCACAACATGTAATAGAGAAAGAACCAAAACTGCGTGTGGTGGATATTGGCGCTCGACATAAAAGTAGCGCGCCCAAGTTATTGACGCGACAAAGAAGTGATACATAGTGGTTTTAAAGTGCGTGAATCAAAATTTACCTTGTGCTATTGTTGTGCATGGTAAATATGGGTTACAGGTTGAAATTTATGCCCGTGAAGTCGTTTGGAGGGTGAACAACAACAGAAAACCAACGATTTTCTGCGACAATTTATACTATTTGAATGTCAGCTTTTTGCAGCGCATTTTTGAGGCCCTTAAGAGTGTTTTTAGCTACTCAAAAGCCACGAGAACAGAGTGTGCCAAGGGATGTTTTGTCTTTGCATCTCAAATAAAAGAGCCTAGAGAGAGCTTTCTAATGGTGTAAACCATTCGTCAAACGAAGCTTTTATGAGAAAGTTACAACACAAACAGTGGAGGGTAAATTTTATTACCCAACTAACTTCAAAGGGCCATAAATTTTTGCTCCAGAATCAGATTGAGGCATAGGAGAAGTCAATGGAAATATATTGAGGCATAGAAGATAGTCCCAGAGCCGAATTAAATTCCCGGGCATGTTAAAATTGTTAATATGGCAAATAAAGTACTTGTAGCATATCAGTTCTAATATGGTATTTTGGCCTAGATCTTCAATCGGTTGTAAATAGCATTCTTGAACTCAGAAAAAGGTGAAACTTGGAAAGAGTGTCAATAATATGTATATTAAGAAACCCAATTGATATCCTACAAAAAATCCAATGGAGTAGGTGCGAAATTGCATATTTACAGCGCAAATTTGCGCCAAGTTGAAAAATGAATAGAAAAATTAACGAACAATTTTTAAATAGCCATAAATTTCTACTCAAGACTCAGAATTGAGCATGGGAGAAGGTGTTGGAAAGGTATTGGAGAGTGGAATATAATTATCCACCCATAAAATTGATCCCGACACTCGATTTTCCAAGAAACCATAAGAAACATTTTTGATATTTTATTGAACCAGAATGGTTCATATTTCATGAAATTGTCGAAATAGTTAACCTGGCAAAGTTTTCTTGGCTGCACAATTTGCAGAGTTAAAAATAACTAGATTAGATCAAGATCAACACAGAGTCCAGAGAAATGGAATATGCACAGGGAAATTACAGTCAGCAATATGAGAGCAGAAGGATGGATGTCCATTTGGGCATTGAAGGAACAAACTCCAATGGACATGGAGAAGGAAGAGATGAAAACATGAACATGGTAGAGACCATTAAAAATTTGCAGAAGGATGTCCAAAGACATAAAGCTGATAATGAAAGGATTATGAGAGCCAAGGAGCAGCAGGATGACTTCAACATGAATTTATTGGAGAGCTTGAACAAATTAGAAAATAAATTGGATAAGGAGAGTGGCTCAAGCAAATCAGGAAGTCACATGCCTTCTGATGAGAAAAGAAAAGCAAGAAGTGTTAGAAGACATCACCATCACTCCCCAAGGCATTCCAATAAGAGAGCATGAAGCATCTCAAGTCCATCCCCTGTCAGAAAGCATAAGAGGTATGGGGTGGATGAGCTACGGGGAGAAATGAACAAAATCAAACCTCCTACATTTGATGGTGAGCACAAGAAGGACGAAGATGTAGAAACATGGTTGTTGGGCATGAGAAAGTATTTTCAATTGCATAATTATTCTTCTCATGCAGAAGGTAGAATTTCCATATATAAACTCAAGGGAAAGGCATCCATGTGGTGGGATCAACTTGTGTAGGTGAAACACATTAAAGAGAAAAGTGCAGGGAATTCCCGGGGCAGTAACCATCAGAGAAATTTCAGCATTGCAGCTGAAGAAATGTTATAGGAAAGGTTGTCAAATATTTGCAGTTCATATGGAAGAGACACCTAAAGATAAGGTGCCAAATTTGGAAGATCATGCAGTCTTGGAAGAATTTGAAGATGTGTTCAAGGAAGTACCAGGGCTACCCCCAAGGATATATATTGATTTCTTTATAAATTTAATGCCTGGAGCAGCTCCAGTGTCAAAGACTCCTTACATAATGAGTACACCAGAGTTGAAGGAGTTGCTTGAAGATATTTTGAAAAGGGGTATATATGCCCAAGTGTGTCACCTTGGGGTGCCCCAGTCTTGTTTGTAAAGGAAAAAGATGGAACATTAAGATTGTGCATTGATTTCAGACAGTTGAATAAAGTGACTTTAAAGAACAAGTATCCTCTGCCAAGGATTGATGATCTCTTTGATCAATTGAAGGATGCCAATATATTTTCAAAGATAGATCTTAGATCAGGATACCATCAAGTAAGGATTAAAGAGGAATATATCAACAAGACCACCTTCAGGACAAGGTATGGTCATTGTGAGTTCACAGTGGTGCCATTTGGGTTGTCAAATGCACCAGCTGTTTTCATGTTCTTAATGAATGGTGTTTTTCGAGAATATTTAGACAAGTTTGTCATTGTATTTTTGGATGACATTATTATATACTCTAACTCAGAAGAAGAGCATGCGCATCATTTGATAATGGTGTTGCAAGTATTAAGGGAGCATCAGTTGTATTCCAAATTGAGCAAGTGCTCATTTGATCAAAATGAAATTCATTATTTGGGGGCATATCATTTCAAAGGATGGGATAGCAGTGGATCCTGAGAAGATAGAAGCCATTAGAGAATGGTCAACGCCAAGGAATGTGACAGAGGTCAGATCATTCATGGGCGTTGCACGCTACTACAGGAGATTTATTGAAGGATTCTCAAAGATTGCACACCCAATCACTTCCTTACAAAAGAAGGGTGTGAAGTTTCAGTGGACACTCGATTGTGAAAAGAGTTTCCAACACTTGAAGCGATTATTAACAAGTGCTCCAATACTAAGGATTGCAGACCCAAATGAAGAATTCATTGTTTGCACAGATGCATGTGAAGAAGGACTTGGTGGAGTCCTCACTCAAAATGGGTTTGTTATATGTTATGAGTCGAGAAAGTTAAAGGAGCATGAAAGACACTATGCCACTCATGATTTGGAGTTGGAAGCCATAGTGCATGCTTTGAGGAAATGGAGACACTACCTCATGGGAAAAAGGTTTGAGCTGAGAACAAACCACAATGGTCTGAAATATTTATTTGATCAACCAACTCTAAATGCTAGGCAAACCAAATGGTTAGAATTTCTAAGTGAATATGACTTTGATATAAAGCATATCAAAGGGGGAGAGAACAAAGTGGCTGATGCACTCAGCAAAAGAGTGCATGAATTGTATGCTACAACCATTAGCATGTACCGATCAGATTTGAAAGACATAATTATAGAGGCTTCCAAATCATATTTACAATACAAGGAATTAGTGGCAAAATTACAGCAAGGTAATTTGCAGCAGAAAATTGAAGAATACAAGCTAGTTAATGATGAAATTATCATGTACAGGGGAAGAATTTATGTGCCAAATTCTCAGGAATTGAAAAATCGGATATTGGGAGAAATGCATAATGTACCTTATGCTAGGCACCCAGGTTATCAGAAAACTATTGTAGCAGTCAAGAGCCAATATTATTGGACAGGCATGAAGAGAGAAGTTGCAGATTTTATTGCCAGATGTTTGGAATGTCAAAAGGTAAAAGTTGAGCATAGACACCCAGTTGGTTTGCTACAACCATTACCCATTCCTGAGTGGAAATGGGAAGTTGTAACCATGGATTTCATCACAAAACTTCCCAGAACAAACAAGAAACATGATTCTATCATGGTAATGGTGGATAAGCTTACTAAAGCTTTCCATTTTATTCCAGTTAAGCTCACTCACAAGGAAACCAACATTTTTGATGTTTATATGAGGGATATTGCTCGATTACATGACATACCCAAGACAATTGTGTCTGACAGAGATCCAAAATTTACCTCAAAATTTTGGAAAAGATTATTTAATGGATTTGGAACAAATTTGAATTTTAGTAGAGCTTATCATCCATAATCAGATGGACAAACAGAGAGGGTGAATCAAGTGATTGAGGACATGCTAAGAATGTATGTGATGGATAAACAATCAAAATGGGAATACTACCTACACTTGGTAGATTTTTCTTATAACAATGGGTACCAATCATCTCTAAAGATGAGCCCATTTGAGACACTTTATGGAAGAAAGTGCAACACACTAGTAAGCTGGGATAACCAAGCAGACATAGAAGTGGTTGGACTAGATTTTCTCAGGGAAATGGAGGAGCAAATGATAAAAATAAAGCAAAATTTAAAGGCTTCCCAAGATAGGCATTAAAGCTATGCTGATAAGGGCAGAACTCACAGGGAATTTGAAGTGGGCGACCATGTATTCTTGAAAGTGAAAGCCAACAGAAGTTCCCTGAAGTTGGGAAATTGTTCAAAGTTGGCAGCTCGCTATTGTGGGTTGTTTGAAATCCTAGAGACTTATATGATTGCATTGCCTGCATCTATGTCTGTTCATAATGTATTCCATGTATCATTGCTCAAGAAATATATACCTAATGCTAATCATGTTATTGATTGGAATGTGATTCTAGTGGAGCAAGAAGGCACTTTCCAACTTCATCCGGTACACATTCTGGACCAGAAAATCAAACAACTCTAGAACTGATCCATAGGGCTTGTAAAGGTCCAATTGACCTGGTACGGTCCTGAGGACGCTACTTGGGAGCACGAGGATGCAATGATGGCATAATACCTGCATCTTTTTGAGGATTTTTGAATTTTTTTTGTACATGGGTACATGATGCACTGAGGACAGTTCATAAATAAGGGGAGGGGATTGTAATATCCCTAAGGCTGAACACAATTGTAAATGTAAATGAAAATGTACTTAAGCTAGTGAGTTATCTGACATCATTTTGTATGCACCTTTCATGGCATAGTGCACACATGTACTGCGCAGTGAAATGATGGAGTGTGCACATTCCAGGATACCGTGCACAACATCTTAAGTGCGCGCGATTGTGAGGCCAACGAGCCTTTGTGTATATGCTATGTTTTATAGGCTGGTGAGCCAGTTATTATAAGATAGGACGCTTATGTTTTGATTAGGCCAGAGAGCCTAGATGTTAAAGACCAGTGCGCCTCTTTTTGTACATGTCTCATAATTAATATAAAATACATCGTTGCGCGTAGACCGACCACGATAAAAGAGAATGGGGGACTAAACTCCACTAGTTAGGGAAAGGGAAGGGCTAAAAGTTAAGAAAAATGGGCTAAGCTAGGGAGATAAAGCCAAAAAGGAATATTATGTTAATATTTCTTAAAATATAAAGTATGGATAATTATTTTATCTTCAGTTCCAAAGTTGGGGACAAGTGGGCCAAAGTAGCTCCCAACATGACAAGTTTCAAGTTGGGGACATGCATACATATTGTTGGGACTTAGTTTATTTTTCGACATTCATCCATCATTTTGACCATCATTCCTTCTATCCAGTCAATCATACATGAGCATTCACACACCATTGAGCTATCCTTCATACCATCATCATTGTACCTGAACCTGTTTCCATAGCCATTTTATGTTCGTGTAGCTGGTTAACTTGGGAGCTAGACTAAAGATGTGGGTTGTCAGGCCCGTGGGATATTGAAGAGGCAGGCTGTCAAGCCCATGAGAAATTTCTCTCTAGGTGAGAGAATTGTTGGGAATTGATTCCTGAAGGTGCTAAACTACAGCTACAGGGATCTGAGACTTCCTCTCCGGCTTGTTGCTAAAGCCCGAAAAGGAAGTGGGGCAGTCGAAGGACTGTTGAGCAGAGAAGGGGCACACTTCCTGGGGTGGGATAAGCATGTGGGGAATGAGGGACTGTAGGCTGTTAGTTTGGGTTGACACCTATGACAAAGTCTTTCCTATTGTTCATGAGCCTTTATCTTGGTTAGGAATCCCTTTACCCAGGTGAAGTTTAGTCCCAGGTCGGTGGTGACTCAATGTTGAGAGTGATGAACAATGTGGTCTAAGGCTGGGAGGTTCGTGGAATTTCTGCATGTAGTTGGTGACATTCTTACCAAGATAAGTGACAATTGTGTGATAAATTTACATACAACATTGTTATTTACGTGCTTATTTTTATGGGTTATCATATGTGCAGTTATAACTGTGTTTATTTTATGGGTATTTCCTGTATATGTTGTACGTATATGTTTACTGTTATTTAAGTGTGAATCCGTGCATTTACATATGTATTTGGCTATTTATGTTTTATATATATGGTTCCACAAGAGTTCTGTGTATATATATTTTAAATTGCATGTAGTTAGAAAAATTTATGTGGCATATCTCAGTTGGATACTGGTATGTTATAGTATGTTCCACAAAGAGAACGTAAGAGTTCTTTGGCATAGCGTAGCCCAACATTCATGGACGAGGACATTACATTCGATGTTGATCATGGCGTTGCTTATACTTAGCATTGGTTTTCTACAAAATATCATGGAACTATTGGCATATGTGTTGAATCCATTCAATAAACTTGGTGGCTCTGTCGACCTTAGATTGAACATGGGAAGATTATGTAGATTTTAACCTTGTACAATATTTTACTGCAAATAGATTTTCAATAAAAGAACATAAAAGATACAATGGAAAATATACATATTACGCAAATATTTTTTCTCTGGAAACCCAAACTGGGAAAACTAGCATATTCTATATTCATTCATAGTGATACATTTTTTACAATACAATATACATATATGAGCCAACGAAATCCAAAACCCTAACCCAATGACCTGGATTAGTCAACAACCCTAATTCCTTAACCAGAAATAGAAAACCATCAACAAAAACCATGTGTCGAAAAGATGCTCAACAATGGAAACAAAAATCGAGGCTACATGAAAAACGAGGCAAAAATGTGACACATTTCCCGAGGAAAAACATTCCCGGGGGCGCTACCCTTGAACCCTTGCAACCCCCGCTCAAATAATATAACACATACCCAACATTCTCCCACTTTTTTTTTTCTTTCCATACATGGGGTTACAAGGTTACATAGTCAACAATCCAGGGAAACAATGCCCATGGATCCTCTACACCAAGAGAACTTCTCAGTGCTTACAGATTTTGTTAATGCATCTACAACATTCTTCAAAGTTTCCACCTTCATCAAAAACACTTTCTTTTATTCAACTATGTCTCTCACAAAGTGATATTGAATATCAATATGCTTTGTCTTTGAATGAGAAGTCGGGTTATTCGCAAAAAAATTTGCAGTTTGACTATCACAATCTATCCTTACAACTTGTTGTACCAACCCAATACCTGAAAAAAATATTTGTAACCATAATGCTTCCTTAATTGCATGAGTGGCTACCATGTATTCGACTTATGTATTTGAAAGTGACACTACAACCTGTCTTTTGCTCATCCAACTGATTTCTCCTCCAAATAGGTTAAACACATACCTACTTGTAGATCTCCTATGATCTAGATATCCAGTCTAGTGTGCATCCACACAACCATGTATGTCCAATCCTCGTCTTCCTTAGTAGCACAATCCATAGCTATCAGTGCCATGGAAATACTTGAAAACCATTTTTACTGCTGTCCAATGTTCCTTCCCTGGTTTTGACATATACTTGCTCAAAACTCCCACTGCATGTGTAATGTCCGGTCTAGTATAAACCATTGCATAAATCAAACTACCAATTGCACTCACATATGGAACATGAGACAGGTCCTCCTCCTCTTCCTGTGTCTTGGGACACTGATCGATAGATAAATTTACACCAACATGAATAGGGACCTTGACTGATTTACATTCCCGCATATTAAACCTCTGCAATATTGTCTCGACATATTTTCTCTTATTTAACCAGTGTTTCCTCTTTTTCCGTTCTCTTTTAATTTCCATGCCCAAAATGAAATTTGAAGCACCGAGATCCTTCATGTCATATTTAGAGGACAAATGAGTTTTCACATCCTAGATAATCTCCTTGTTGTTTCCTATCAACAACATGTCATCCAAATACAATACCAAATAAATCAGATGATCATCCCTTAATTTAAAATACACACAATGATCCTCTTTGCTTCTTGTGAAGCCAAGTCCCATCATATAAGTATCAAAATTTTGATACCACATCCTTGGTGATTATTTTAAACCATATAGGTACTTTTTCAGCTTGCATACCAGCTCCTTCTTTCCCTTCACAACAAAGCCTTCTGGCTGCTTCATATAGATTTCTTCTTCCAGATCCCCATGTAGGAATGTTGTCTTCACATCCATTTATTCTACCTCAAAATCAAATGAAACAACAATATTTAACAAAAATATTATAGAAGTTAACTTGGAAACAGGAGAAAAAATATCACCAAAATCAATTACCTCAACCTGGGAATAACCCTTTTCTACTAACTGAGCATTGTATTTCTCCATTTTTCCTTCTGCATTTAGCTTCTTTTTAAATACCCATTTGTTTCCAATGCGATTTCTTCCAGTCGGAAACTCCACTAGATCCCAAGCCTCATTCTTATCCAAGGATTCTATTTCTTCATCCATGGCCTTTTTTCAGAGCTTTCCATCCTCTGAATCCACTGCCTCCTTGACAGTTCTAGGATCATCATCAGTAATAGAGAAATACAAATTTGAATGGAAATCATATGGAGTACACATTTTCGGTAGCCTTATTTCATGAACCGATCTCCTCAATACTGGAGTATGAGGATCTTCTTCTTCTTATTCCTGTTCTTCTATAGAGTCTGATTCATCATCCTTTAAATCAAACTCTATTTTCTCTGGTTCTTCCTTGGTAGGAATTCCTGTTTAAAAACATTCTTCATTTCTATAAATACCACATCTCGTCTATACACAACCTTCTTAGTTTATGGGTTCCAAATATTATAACCTTTGAGACCATTTTTATACCCAATAAATATACACTTTTCAGCTTCTTATCTATCTTACTCATGTTTTCCTTTGGAACATGAACATAGGCCTCACAACCAAATACCTTGAGATCTGTGAGAGAAGGTTTCTTACCAGTCCATACCTCTTGTGGAGTCTTGTCATCCAGCGCTGATGAGGGTGATCTATTGACCAGGTAACATGCAGTACCCACTACCTATGACCATAATTATTTCCCTAACCCAGCACCACTGAGCATGCACCTTTCTTTTTACATCAACGTCTTGTTCATCCTTTCTGCGACTCCATTATGGTGAGGTGTATATGGAGTAGTCTTCTACCTTTCTATACCACACTTCTTATAAAATTATTCAAATTCATTACTGCATAAATATTCACCATTATCTGTCCTCAACACCTTAATTCTTTTCTTGGTTTGATTCTCAACAAGAGCCTTGAACTCTTTAAACCTGTCCAAAACTTCAGATCTCTTCCCGAGGAAATATATCCAAGTATTCCAAGAGAATTCATATATAAATGAGACATAGTACACATATTTTTCCAATGATGGAACCAAAACAGGTCCAAACACATCACTGTGAACTAGCTGTAAAATTCCTTTTACCCTCGTTCTACCAGAGGGAAATTTTACCCGATTCTTCTTCCCATATACACAATGTTCATAGAAATCAAAATCTAGAGATCATTTAGACATACCTTCAACCATACCTTTACCATGTAGTAGTCGAAGACCCTTCTCTCTGATATTCCCCAGTCTTTGATGCCATAATATAACCTTTTCTTGAGAGACTGTAGGAGTTCTTTATTCTTCAAATACAATATAAGGAACAATAGAACTATTAAAACCATCACTAATAGTGATTCTTTTAAGATTATATAGAGATCCAAATCGAAATCCCTTCAAAAACACCATTGCTCCTCGAATCATCTTACAGGTTTCCTTTTCAAATATTGTTTTTACCCCTACATCATCCATGTTTCTTACAAAAATCAAATTTCTGGCCAAATCTGGGATGTGCAGAACACTAGGTAGTGTGCTAATCCTTCCATCTATGAGCCTCAACTTGAATTTTCGTCGTCCCATGATTCTGGTTGTTGAGTCATCACCTAGAAAAACATTACCTCCATCATACCTTTCATATTCACATAACCATTCCTTGTGGGGAGTCATATGAAAGGATGCACCTAAGTCAACCAACCATGCCTCATGATCTGCATGTGTGCTTGAAGAATCCAAGTACACATCCCCTTCTTCTTCCTTGGAGGTATTTTCTTCTGTAGAATGAGCTTCTTCAAATCCCTTATTTTTCTCAATTTTGGATCTACACTGCTTCTTGTAGTGCCCTTCTTTTCCACATATCCAGCATACCTTTACAATTTTTTTGGAAGATTTATATCTACACTTAGAATTAGATCTCCCACTTGAGGAATTATATCTATTTCTTTCTCGGGGGCATCCTCTTGAAAATAATGCATTTGTGCTCTATCCTTCCATGTTCTTCTGTTTCATCTCCTTAGAGAATAAGGATGAGACCAATTCATCAAACTTCAAGGTAGTTATATTACTACCTATGGCCACAACCAGACTATCCCACTAGTCTGGTAAATAGAACATTAAACTGATACACTTATCTTCATCTGAAATTTTAATCTCAAAGAATACTAACTGACTTAACACAGTATTGAAGGCATTCAAACTCTCTTCCACCGAGTCGCCATATCAAATCCTCAGGTTATACAACTTCTTTCTCAGGAAAAAGTTTATTTACTAGGGACTTAGACCGATACAACTTCCCCAACTTATCCCATAAATATTTGGTTGTATCTTCCTCTGA
>ML802996.1:15877-31709 GCA_009831015.1 Picea engelmannii
GACAAATCATCAACAAACAATGGAGGAACTTTTCCCAAACTCTAGGCTGGCATTAACGTCATCATTGTGGTGTATGGGCTTCCAACGTCATCATTGTGGTGTATGGACACTTGTAGCATGTGATCCCACCTAATTAGATGTACTCCCATCCTCAGGTTCGAAACCCCACACAACCCTCTTCCCTATGAAAATAACTATAGAGCCCTCCTCGGTTCACGTCCCCATCACCCCATCCAGGTTTTATGTTTATACCATTACTATTACCCTTCAAGATTTTAATTTTCTTATTCAACTTGATTTTTCGTTTTGTGCTTTTCTGTAGTATTTTATTTTTTGGTCTTGGTGCCTCCTTTGGTTATTATTATTTTTAGCCTTCTTCTTGTATTCGATTTTGTAGCTTTATAGAGTTCTCTGCTCTTTTTGTATGTATTGCCAAGGTATATCTTTTTTTCATATTGATTACTTGTTTTGATGATGGATCTAGTTTGCGATCTGAAACATTAACAACATAAAAATAATTATTATAGATTTTTTGAACATTTCTAATAACCAGTTTCACCATGGAAAGCTAAAAACCCTAACATGAGAATAGTCATAAGAAATGGAATTGAATTGCAACAACAAATTCTTATTGAAACTAATATAAAAGTAGTGTTATTGAAGTCATCATACTTATAATTTGGCTCAACTAGTTTAATATGTGATAATTTATCAATAATTTATCATCTTCTCATTTGAAATTTGGAAGCTTGTGCATATGTTCACACAACATGAAAATAATTAGAATAAATTCTTATCTAAGAAAGCAAATTATAGATTTGTTGAATCTAAAAAAAGGAAAAAATCACAAACATGATAGAGGTTGGGTTAATGTTTTTTCACTTACTTTTCCAATATTGTTAGAGTGGTTTGAGGATTACCTCTAAAATATTTAATAGAGGCTGGTCCATCTATCACTTGATGAGAATAAATACTCTGAACTTGATATTTATCATTAACTCCATTGTCCACTTGGCAATCATTGTGATAGTTCCTATTTATCATTAATTCCATTGTCCACTTGGCAATCATTGTGATAGTTCCTATTTATCATTAACTCCATTGTCCACTTGGCAATCATTGTGATAGTTCCATGAGGTAGTGAAAGCCATATGGAAGAATGCTTTCATTTCCTTGTATTTAAAGGGAGAAATAAATTTATCCATCATATTTCCCATAGTTTAGATCCATGTACTCATTGATTTTATGATGAATTAACTCCTAAAATTTATATGAAACTCCAATTCCTTCTAACTCATCTCAAAGTTGAATGAACTTTGATTGATGAAACCCCTTAGTTGGATTTTTCTTTCCAAACTCTCGTGTCATTCTCTTTACCTCATAGAACATTTTCAAAATAGTTTAAACTCTAGCATGATGAGCACAATATACTATATTGGACATTGATGCAGGTGTCAACTATAATTTTCAACATGTTATATTTATATATTAGCTAAACAATGAATTCAATTTTTAATTAACATTAAATGGAAAAACTTGTACCTTGTCATAATTTGACTGATCC
Organism: Picea engelmannii; assembly: GCA_009831015.1. Taxonomy (NCBI): domain Eukaryota; kingdom Viridiplantae; phylum Streptophyta; class Pinopsida; order Pinales; family Pinaceae; genus Picea; species Picea engelmannii. Next base: position 17,442 of record ML802996.1, read on the forward strand.
ATGGGATACATTTTAACAACAATCAATGAAATACCATGTAAAGATGGCTCTACATATATGATACAAATATCAACATGGACTAGCCATCCTTTACTCAAATCTAATGTAGGATTCAATAGATGTAAAATTCCATAAAGATTAACCTATAACTACTCAAAATATTAAAAATGATACACCATTTTAATTAACAAAACTTACCAAAAGTAATTTTGAATACTTTAAAAGCAATTTTGCAACTAAATTGATTGTATCTCCTTCTTGAATTGAATGTTACTTTGCAACCATGTGTACATCTCTTTTTGAACATGTGCATCATGGAAAAAAAGTATTCCCAATCAATGACAATTTTCCATGACATACTAACTAGTAACTTGCAACAATATCATGGCACTCAAACAATTTTGCATTTGCTACTCTAACATCACTTGTTATACTTCCATTTTGACAAAGCGTTTTTAATTGTTCCATTAAGTTGTCCTCATATTCTACTTTAGTAGCATGTGCTAGAACGTATTTGTATTCCACTTTTCCAGTGCTTATAGAAGACATTAAACCATTATCCTATAGAGGTTCAAGTAATATCTCACATACTTTTCTGCCTCTATCATAATGGAGATGAGAATCAATGGCAATCTTGAAATCCACATCTTCAACCATTTCACCAATTTGCTTCTCTTAGGATTCAACCATATAGGAAGCATCTACCCTTACCTCAAAGACCCCAACTCGAAAGGTAATACCATCAATTATTTCTTATCCCATACTCAATTTATCATCTTCATTGCTCCATATTTGCATTTCCCCATAAATTGACATTGCATTAACTCTTTTAAATAAACCATGATTGCCAATGTGCTTTAGACACTCTAATGCCTTATTAGTCATACTTGATTCAATAAACACTGAAGACATGTTTGTAGGAGTGAATTTTTTTATGGAATCTTCCACAACAACTAAATGAATATCTTCAAGAACTCTATCTAAATGCTCAAGTAGATCTTCAAATTTAGTAATTACAACAAAATTGTTTCTTAAGTTGTAACATCCTTATTTTACTCCCCATCTTAGTGATGTATATATTTGCAAAGATATGTAGCCATGGTCCAATCAATATAATATGTAAAATTAGTAAATCATAATGATAAATACAGATATTGTTGTTGCAGGTGGACACGGACAAAGTGATGGGGGGTAAGTATCAACAAGACAGGGAAGGGTCCAAGGGGTCCAAAAGGGGAATATTCATGGGTATTAATCTCCACCCATCTTGTCTAGATTTTACCTTGTGTTACAAACCTTCTATTTTCCTTTAGAATGTTTCCAAATCTAATTATTGAATGCTTCTAAGAGGGTGGGTGTCAAAAGTCACTTTAGAAATTTATTGTGAGAATGGGGCTGAGTATTATCCTCATTGGTTGGAGTGTGAGTCAAACAAGAAAGGAAAATATGAATTCGTATGGAAAAACACAACAATATAGAAGTTGAGTAGTCTAAATCCGTCTAGCAGTGGGCAGAGTTTGAGTAGTTTAGGGGACAACAAGAATTTGGTAGTAGTGACGAGCTTACATAGTTCAACAAGAGACATTGATTTGTAGAGAAACACAGGAGTGTGAATTGTTGGAGCTAAATAAGTAGGTTGTTAGGATTGCAAAGTGAATGTTTCGTGAGAGAGAGAGATGCCCTAAGGATGGTTATCTATGTACTACTAGTTTCCTAGCAGCTGACATCCTTGGAGTCCCTAGTAGAGAGATTTTTATCCCACCAAGATCATTGGAGCCCCAAAGGGAAGAGGGAAGGCCTGAGGGACTCTGAGTAGTGAAGGGGTATCCCCTGCCTTGGGTTTTGCAGGTCGTGGGGAAGAGAGTTAGGTGAATTGGGATAGTTCTAGGAAGACTAGCCACCATGGGAAGTGTTGGACTATGAGGGACACCCTCTTTTATGGATTCATAGCCCCAAATTGGGGGTGATCTTATACTAAGATATGGAGCAACAGATCTATGGTTGGGAGGAACAACTATCCCCTACAGTCAGTTGCATCTTTGTTGATTAAAGATAAGTGCTAAATATATGTGTTATATTATGTTCATATCTTCAATTGTTGTGTATGAGAACTTTGAATTCAATATTTTTATATGATTTTATTAGTTGTTGATTTGGTTTCTATTCTTGGTTTTACAAGTGTTGTTAGACGCATGATTGGTAGGAATTTTGCACTGTATTTCTATTTATCTTTGGTATCAGAGTATAAATTTTATGGTATAATGCACCTCAGAGAGGGTTTTGAGTGAGTCTGCAAAGCTATGACATAGCATTCAAGAAGTAATGCGCCTTGGTTGTGTTGATTTTTCAATAGACAAGGTTTAAGCATGAAGTTCATTCCATTTTAACATTTTACTTAAACCATAACCAATTATGTTACAACAACCAAGATCAGAAGAAGAAACACCATGCACAAGTACACAAGAAGTATCCTGGGAAACCCTTCTCAACAAGGGAAGAAAACCCAACCAAATCCTTTGCTATATTCTTCAAGAGAAACACCTTCACCACAAATAAAACCTAGCACACAAGAGGGTGCTTGCAAACCCTAGACGACTAGCGCCCAAGAGAGGTTAACACTTATCCCAAGAAGATGTACTTGCTGAAATTTCCAAACTCACACACAATATATGATTCCTCAATGGGGAATATACCCTTACTTATATTAGACTTGACCTGTCAACATAAGTGTCTATTGGCACAACACGGTTGAACTCTCTAACTCACAATATAATTAATAATAACTAGATTAATTATCTTTTACATTAATTATTAATTACATTAAGGTGGGGCCGACCTGTACCCTTTACATTACAATTAGGGTTACAGGAAGGTGTGACTCTTGAAAAACATAGCAAGGGATCTCATACACCCACTAGTGCTCAACCACTAAGGCCACATCCATAGGGATGTCCATATCTCCATCTCATTGCATTACATAGGAGAACCACTCTCACTAGTGCCCAACCACTAGGATCATGTTCACCTGTGCTCGTCCATAGGCACGCCCACTCAAAAGATCTTCTTTCCCACTGCATTACACAAGAGAGTCATCAAAATTTCATCATCTAAACTCTCTGCTCAGAGGAGTATAATACATCATCTTCATCTCTGTCTAATGACGATGCACCTAGCTCTATGGGAATTCACTTGTTCACCTTGTGGTCAGCCATAGGCATGTCCAACTTTGCAGATCTCCTTTCTCATTACGTTACACAGGAGAATCATCTGGAATTCTTCTCAACTCTCTGTAAGGAGGATGCCATCTCTACATTCCAACTCTATCTCAGATAGGAACCAGACACCTCTCTTAGGGGATCTATCTTAGGTTTGTGTCTTGGAGAATGTCTCACATAGTTGTAATCATCAAAACTCCCTCTCATCTAGGGAGGCATTCTCCATTAGGACAAGTCTCATATGGAAGTACTTTGAACTTTGTATTGGTTGTAGTTATCAACACTCCCTCTCAACTAGGGAGGCATCCTCCACCAAGATAATTTGGTGAAAATATCTGCAATTTTCTCATGTGTAGGAAGGTACTGCATGTGTACTAATTTTCCTCTGCACCGTGTTTCAATCTATCATAAAACATCAGGTTCTCAAAGAGTTTTACACACATCTCTGGTTGTCATCATGGAATCCATATCATGATTAAGTAAACCTGTCAGAAGCTTATGAAGTCACACTGCTTCTCACACTCAATGCTATATACTCTTCTTCTGTGATACTCAAGGCCATAGATCTTTGCTTCCTGCTACATTAGGAAACCATGGAAAACTCCAAGGTTAAAAAAAAATTGGATGTTCTCTTTCGGTCCACTGTACTCTCTTCTCAATCTGTATCAGCATATCCTGTAAACTCAAGTTGACACTAGAGGCATATCTCAGGCCATATCCAATTTTGCCTTGTATATATCTCAATACATGTTTTGTTGTTGTCTAGTGAGTTTGTCTCGGTTGACTCATGGAATGACTAAGTACATTCACTGCATAGCATGAATCAATCCTGGTGTTAAACAGATAAATCAGTGATCCAATCAACTATGGATCAATCTCGTCTGAATCATCATAAATATTTTTCTTCAAATCCATCACTATGGATTTTCATTCTATCATACTGAACTTCTTTAATATTCCCACTGTATATTTTCCTTGACTTGGGAAAATATCATCGGTCCTTTGTCATACTTGTTGTCCCAAGAAGTAGTGCATCATACTCAGATACTTCATCTTGAAATTAGAAGTCAAATATTACTTGTATCCAACAACAAGGCTTTCTGAATAAGTCATCAAAATCAGTCTCTTGTCACAAACACCATAATAATATAGGTTTGGATCAACAACACTCTTGTTGAAAACCAAACTCATCAAGAATCCATCCATCTGATATAATTTCCAACTCATGGATGGTAGTACGAATGGAAGTGTATCGGGCTTACTGGATCAAGTGTCTCAAAATAGAAAAATCCCTATGTTTGTGAGAATCCTCTGGCTATAGATCTCGCTTTGTATTGATCGACACTTCCATCAGATGCATGCTTGATATTATAGATCCACTTGGAAGTCACCACAGACTTCCTTCTGGTCTCTGAACAATATCTTATACATCATTCTTTAAAATATACTGGCATCTTTACATACTTTTTCTCCTGTTGCTTCTCCAAGACAAGGAGGCTCAGGATCAATGAAGTGGCTCGTGACTGAAGGATAGATCAAAAATCTCTTTTTCTTTCTCAGGATGCGCCTTGAGAGGCTTGTATGTTTCTCTGCTTCCTGTAGAGTGAGCTTAGGTAGGCCTTTTATTCCATACTAAAATATCTCTGGACATATCAACTGGAGCAACTGGATTAGCTGGAATAATGTCTATATCCCTCTGAATTGCTGAAGTGGGAGAAGGTATTGTCTCACTGTCAATCTCCATCTCAGGTTCTCTGGATCTTTCAAAGGCTATATCTTCTTCAAGGACAACATATCTTCTTTTCTCAATTTGTCTCTGACCAGGGATGTTGATCTGGAATGTCTTCAAAGATTCACTGTTATTCCATAATCATATCCTTTCTCCCTGAAGGGTCTAGCTTGGACTTCTTCTCTTTGGGTAAATGAAAATACACTGGGCACCCAAATATCTTGAAGTGTTCAATCTCAGGCTTCACTCTGGTGAAGGCTTCTTCGGGAGTTATGTTTTTCAAAGTCTGGTCAAGACTCTTGTTTTGAACATATATTGTGTCGTGCATGCTTATGCCCATAGAATCATAAAAAGATTCTGATCATGCATTATTGCATTGGTTTCCTCAACGATGGTTCTATTCTTCCTCTTTCTCAAATGGTTTTGACTCCCTTTGAGTCAAGTGACTCACTCTGAGGGATAAACATCTTCCTTTGTTGTTAACCTGTCTGGAAAAAGAAAACAAGAGGAGATGAAACAAGAATATCTCCTAAAGGAGAATAATGAGTACATTTTTGACGATTAAAATTGTCAACAAAGTTTTTCCCACAAAGTGTTGCTAAAGACTATTATTTTATAAGACTAAATAATGCTAGTAGGTGGGACCCCCTTGAGCTTTTGAAGATCAGATCTATTCATTTTCAATGTTATGGTGATGTGCTACAAAGGTTCACATGATTGATGAGAATATGGTTGTCATTGATATGAGTTAAGCTTTGGGATGTTGTTCCTTCATGATACTATCGCCTGCTATTCATTTATGGTATTCGTTCTTCTCGCACCTGCACAACAAATATGTTAATGAAAATTGCAGAAAGGCATTTTGAGGAAAAGAAAATTACTATATCTGATGAAAAAGAGACCTAGCTCTGCAATACTACATGCATAAATTGTTGGTTGATTATTGTTAGACCTTAGATAACAAAGAAATGGCTATAAAAAAAAATGTTCAATTACATTTATATATATATATGCATATGGTGGATATTTTGGTGGCACATTTTGGCAAAGTGATAATATAATGGTTATGCTATGGTTCAGATTGATGTTGATCATGCCATGGTTGATGGTTCTATACATGATCATTTGGATTGTATAGTGGTCAAGCGATTTATTTGAGTTATATTGGGGATATGAACATGGGTGGTGCACTTGGCAAGGTAATCATGCGAATGGTTGAATTGTTATGTGGAACTTGAATTATGCTATGTTTTAAATGGTTGATATTCTCGATGCATGGGTTGATTAATGGTGTTAATGGGGGCTCGTTGGCATGTACTATGGAGTAAATGAGATATGGGTGGAGGCGACATGCATTTATTGCACATCACCTTTACCCTTCCCCTTGGCTGCCACCCTAATCAGACTATTGCTTGATCTAGTTGTTGTGTTCACGCTCCATATTTTTAGTAGGGTGAAACCGCTCGACACCTCTCATCTTAAGGTTTTCGATTAATAGGTATGTCTCTTTTGGCCATTCGTGACTTCTCTCTGGTTATGAAATGTTTTTGGCTCAGTTGTATGGGTTTGTGTTTGTCCTGAGTACTGCAACTGTGTGGAATTTTGGTTTTGAATGGAAAATGGATGGTTCTGCTTATAATTGTTGGAGTTCATCAGAGTTGGTGGTCTTCCTAGGTGATAGATTTTGTTACCACCACGTTTGTTAAAAGGGTTTGTAAAAATCATGGCTGGATGGTTGTCTTCATGACTCTTGGGTTTAACTAGAGCTCTATTTTCTTGTTCGGCCATGTCAAGGATTGTTTCCCGTTCACAAGTGTCATAGGCATCCTTGTGCATACGCCTTTAGCCTCGAATTTTCTCTATGGTTGGTGCATTTCCTCATGTGATGGATACTGTGCAAACCCTTAATGCTCTAGACTGGATCCACATAGGGAGTCTGTCGAGCATGTTAAATTGTTCCTGATTATTGTGTCTATTACTTTGAATGCAGGATCACTCGTTGGTCGTATAGCGGTTGTGTTGGTATAGCTTTTCGTCACTACCTCCGTGATAATAGCATGAGATTTACATTGCAATTTGCACTCCTAAAAATTCACAGTTTCCAGCATGATGTCAAAGAACTCAGTTTTTTTAGTGGAAGGGCCTCTGCCCGTTTCGATTGGGTGTGTGGGTATACACAGTTACCATGACTTGTTCGGTTGATTGGTTTTTCCTTAGCACAGTGGTGGATTATTGGTTAATGTACATTCACTAGTATTTGTGCTTATTATGTTTGGGATAATGGTTGGAATTGGTTACAAGGGTTTGGTGTTGTTCACACATGTCATGTCCGATAGATTATGTTTTGCAAAGTAATGTATTGGACTGGATATTCCTACTGTATCTTTTGTCGTTGGTAGAATAGGTTTGAATATGCATGGCCTGGTCACTCACATGTGACTTAATAATAGCCCATAATGATGTTTTGAGTTATGTCGTGGTCATAAGTTGCTGTGTGATTACTGGAAATATTACACTTGTATTCTCTGAGTTGTGCACCATGTCTAGTATGGATGACTTGTTTTTATTCTCAGTGATATCCACTGAGTTTCAAGTGCGTTATTTATTACAATTGATCACTATTGATGACATTCGTGTTGGATATTTGGCTCGGCTTTTAAGTCGCATTTGGATGTTTTTTTTATAGTGGCATGGTTACATGGTTTCATAATTTTACTTCTGCATAGCCTGTGTCCAAATGATGACTGTTGGTTGTATAGTCAATTGCCTTTTCAGGTGTGGCCTGTAAGGTTTTGATTATTTTGATCTTCTACTATATATATATATATATATATATATATATATATATATATATATATATATATATATAGGAACAAATATCATTACAAATATTGATTTGCTCTATTACAGAAGTAGTGGCTTCATTATTATTTTTTGGGAAACACTACTTCCAAATATAGGCGTGGATTGGGGAAATGTATGGTAGTGGTGGATGTTAATGATTATAGATTGAGTACTATGTTGACTGTTATTAAATGAATAATGTGCGAATAAAGGGAACAAAACCTCTTACAAATTGTGTGAAATACTTATGTTTTGTAATGGCACTATGTTGGATATTAATGGACAATGAATTTAAGAAAATACACAGGAATTATTACTCTGTCATTTAATTGTTGGTTGATGCATATTTTTCTTATTGAAAAAGATGTTATGGATTGCTTGATTAATCTCATAAACAATAAACATTTTTTTTGTTCCCCCCTCATTATCTCATTTTTCCGCTAATTAAAACCCCCTCACATATCCCATATTCATTTTGATCACTCCTTGTTTTGATATTGATTACAACTAAGAAAATTTTGTGTTAAGTGGATGAAGTGGCAATGTCTTGAGTGGATTGCAGTGAAGTTTTTTGGGTTGATTTACAGTTGATTTTTGTTGTCATTGAGCAGTGACCATTTCTTCTCCCCTTTCATTATATCATATTTTCTCTCAATACAAACTCATCACATATCCCATAACACTGTTTCACCCCCCCTGCTCATTGATTAACGTTAAAACAATTTGTATGGATTGGATTGCATGAGCTTGATACATTTTGAGCCAAATCTGTTTCATATTTTTAAGGAGTTTTCATGCATGGTTATTTAAAACACTATTTGCTAATTGTTAATGTATGCAAGATGAGTTTTTTCAGTCGTGGAAGCCATGGTCGAGGAAATAGAGGTATAGGTAATTGGAACCGAGGCCCAAGAAGGCCTAGGTTCTCTATACATTTTAGTGATGATTCAGAAGAGCTTGGCTAAATGTTTCATGCAGAATTGTTTGATTGGATTGGGAAGTAAATAGTCCGACCTAGGCCTGAAAGGCCTCCTTTCCAAGCCCTGCAATGACAGATTGACTTCATGGATTTTGAACAACATGTTTTATTTTGGATATATGAGTATTATTTTGAAATATTTTCAAATTTCATGAGAAAAAATTTCCAAAAGTAAATGTGTTTGAGGGGAGCCACAAGGGGTGTGTTTGCTTAACTAATGGATTATGCTATGACTGTTATGAGCTAAGGGAGTCACAAGGGGTACCACCTACTAGTTATTATTTATTTATGACCCTATTATGATTATTATCTCCCCCCCCCTTAACTAAGGTTAGTTGAGTCTTGTGTTAGCTTAACTAATAAGTTGGTTTAACTACTTCAACCAATTCTAATTTGTTAAAAGAAGAAGTAAGGAGAGGAACACGAGGGGATAGAAGCACAAAGCATTCTAAGGTTTGCTCTTTGAGTTTATGTTGAGATAGTTCAATTTTCATTCATTCATATATTCATCATAGCCTAATTCTATTTTGTGATAGCAGGGTCTTATTGTAGACAACAATATTCAGGGTTGAATCAAATCATTCAGACACTTGTTCTTCATAGGTGTTGATCTATCTTTGATAGTCTGTGTAAACTTGTCTGTTTGTGAATTAATTTTCGCGACTGATAAAGGCTATTGTGCAGAGTCGAGTGGGAAGAAATCTGTGGCAAGCTGATCCAGATTTTAGAGTTCGGTTTTGGTTTTCTGTCAGAGGTCCTTTTGTATGTTCCATCGAGGATTTCTAAGTTTTACTTTGGTCCAAGATTTCTATGTGAAGTTTTGTAAAGACAATGACTCTTTGGTGAATTGGAATGAAATAAAGGATTGCTTTATATCTCATCTATCTTGATTATCATCTTGGTGTCTTTACTTCTATTCTTACATTTATTTCAACAATTGATATATTCAGAAAATTACATAAAAATTGAATTTCAGCAAGCTTTTTGTTGATAAAAGACTAGCCTAAGCACTTGTAATTAATACTTGTGATGTTAGGATGTTATTTTTTGGCTATAAAAATAGGGTGATATTCCCGTGTACTTTTCTTTAGCCAAGTAAAGTCTGAAAATGATTGAGTAAGATCAATTCATATCTTTTCCTCAACATTTATTTGGCAACCATACTGGGGAAATATAAAAAATCTCATTATCTTTATTTTATTGGTTTCTTGTATGTTTACTTTGTATTTTTGTTTATATGATCTTTTTTTTTAAGTTTTTCTTTCTTTGTTTTTTTTCATGGCCCTATCGAATCCTATCTTGCATGATCATGCATAGATCTAGTTGGAGCTCATTATCGATGATTAGTTGTCTTCTTTTCGAGGGTAACTTATGGGAATCTTCTTAGAGCCATATTGATCATTTCCTTAACTTCTGTCAATCTATTAGATTTTATGATATACATACCTCTACAATTTTTTTACCAATTTCCCTCCGTGGTAAAGCAGGAGACTGGTCTAGACGTATAGTATCTAGTCAAAATTTCACCAGAGAGTCAATTTTTATAAAGTTCCTTATCGATTTTCCCCCTCCGCCTATCTTTCATCACTTTGAATTTCTACTTGAAAGAGTCCTTGACCCTCCTCGATGTGACTTCTGCTATGGTCCTCATGAACATCTAACCTGCGGGTTGTTCTTAAAAGATAAAAATGAATATCACACTAATCCCTCTCTCTTCACGACAGGTCAGTAGGAGAAAAATCATGCATCTCGTAGTGCCATATGCACAGAGGATTGTAAGGATTATTGTCTGGATATGCCTACTAATCCCACTTTTGAAAATGACTTGTTTGATTCTTTCCCCTTTAATGATGATCTTTTTGAAGCATATCCCACTCAAGATCAACTTGTGTCTAACAAAGTACTCTTAATGGATGAATCAGGCAAGGAAGATTTTCTTGAATTAAATAGCACTATTCCTCGTATTTCTCATGACTATCTTGAAGAATATGGAAGAGGGGATTCAAGAGGCCATATAGATTTATTTGCTGTCTCTCCTTTTGAAAATTCTCATAAGGATAATCAAGATTTTACATCGCAAAATTCCTTCACAAACCCATTGTTTCAGTTCAAAGAGGTTGAGGAATTCAATGACGATATACATTTCTCCCTTGCGTGCATGACTTCTTTAGATGATGATGAGTTTAAAAGGACTCCTATGCATTTGAATCCCTTATTCTCTCCCTCGGTGCATGGTAGTTCTTTTCATAATCAGAAAATCCTAAATGATGACCTCATAATGCTCGAAGAGCCCATTAAATCCATCCTCAACATCAAAATTTCCAACCATCATTCTAATATCATTAATCATGCGCATGTTTCCAATATCAAACTGAACTCCCGTCTTGTTGGTTGGCAGATCCTGCAAGATGGTAATCGCTTTTTCTGGATCTTGACAAGCACACTACCCTTGCTACATGCATTTGCTGGTTGGCAAGGTGACCAATATGTTTTATGCATCGTCTCTCAATTCATGAATCATACATCTAAAATCGATGATGCATTTCTCTATGCAAAATGCCATCCTACTTGATTCCAATAATGATTTTCCTTCCTTTTGTACATAAATAATAAATTGGGTTTTAATTTTAGTAAGTTTAGTTATGTTTCATTTTACTACTGCCTTTCCTTTCTACTTTTTTAGTTTTCCTTGTACTTTTTCATTTCTGTCATTTTATTTCTGTTGTTTTAATTTCTGCATTTTTACTTCTGTTGCGATTTTTGTCTTTATCATCTTTTAGTGTTTGGTCAAGTTAGAATGTTGGATCAATTCTGCCACAGTAACACTCGTGAAAAGCATTGTTAGTCGATAACAATCAATCTTACACAACTGTTATGATGCCTCCTTTGAAGGACCCTTGAAATTGTTACGTATTTCTACTGTTGTCTTACAAGGAATTGGTTATTTCCCGCTTCTTCTTGCCATTTCTTCATCTATTGAGATCTTAAAAGCAAGTCTATAAGTTTTCCTCCTTGAAAGTTAAGAGTGTATTCTAGTTGAATGATTATGCATACAGTGGTAAAACCCCTCATACTTTACACTTTTCATCAATTATTCCCAAATACCCGGTCATCTTTCCATTAAATCCGTTCACTTCCCCCTATTACATATTTATTCTAGTTACATCTTCTAAAATTAATGTTCTTGGTCTGTGAAACCATGAGTTATGAGCCCTAAATCCGTTGAAAACAAATTTTCCTGTGGAGTCGCCAGTTTCTTGACGATTAAAATTGTTAACGAAGTTTTTCCCACAAAGTGTTGCTAAAGCCTATTATTTTATAAGACTAAATAATGCTAGTAGGTGGGACCCCCTTGAGCTTTTGAAGATCAGATTTGTTCATTTTCAATGTTATGATGATGTGCTACAAAGGTTCACATGGTTGATGAGAATATGGTTGCCATTGATATGAGTTAAGCTTTGGGATGTTGTTCCTTCATGATACTACTGCCTGCTATTAATTTATGGTATTCATTCTTCTCGCACCTACAAAACAAATATGTTAGTGAAAATTGTAGAAAGGCATTTTGAGGAAAATCAAAATACTATATTTGATGCAAAAGAGACCTAGCTCTGCAATACTACATGCATAAAGTGTTGGTTGATTATTGTTAGACCTTAGATAACAAATAAATGGCTATAAAAAAATGTTAAATTACACACACACACACACACACACACACACACACACACACACACACACACACACACACACACACATATATGCATATGGTGGATATTTTGGAGGTGCATTTTGGCAAAGTGATAATACAATGGTTATGATATGGTTCGGATTGATGTTGATCATGCCATGTGTGATGGTTCTATACATGATCGTTTGTATTGTATAGTGGTCAAGCAATTTTTTTGAGTTATATTGGGGATATGAACATGGGTGGCGCACTTGGCAAGGTAACCATGTGAATGGTTGAATTGTTATGTGGAACTTGAATTATGCTATGTTTTAAATGGTTGATATTCTTGATGCATGGGTTGATTAATGGTGTTAATGGGGGCTCGTTGGCATGTACTGTGGATTAAATGAGATATGGGTGGAGGAGACATGCATTTATTGCATGTCACCTTTACCCTTCCCGTTGGATGCCACCCTAATCAGACTATTGTTTGATTTAGCTGTTGTGTTCATGCTCCAGATTTTTAGCAGGGTGAAACTGCTAGGCCACCTCTCATCTTAAGGTTTTCGATTAACAAGTATGTCTCTTTTGGCCATTCTTGACTTCACTCTGGTTATGAAATGTTTTTGGCTTAGTTGTATGGGTTTGTGTTTGTCCCGAGTACTGCAACTGTGTGGAATTTTGGTTCTAAATGGAAAATGGATGGTTCTGCTTGTAATTGTTTGAGTTCATCAGAGTTGGTGGTCTTCCTAGATGATAGCTTTTGCACCTCCATGTTTGTTAAAAGGGTTTGTAAAAATCATGGCTGGATGGTTGTCTTCATGATTCTTGGGTTTAACTAGAGCTTTGTTTTCTTGTTCGGCCCTATCAAGAATTGTCTCCCATTTACAAGCGTCATAGGCCTCCTTGTGCATATGCCTTTAACCTCAAAGTTTCTCTATGGTTGGTGCCTTTCCTCCTGTGATGGCTACTATGAAAACCCTTAACCCTCCAGACTGGAGCCGCATTGGGAGTCTGTCAAGCCTGTTAAATTGTTCCTAATTATTGTGTCTATTACTTCGAATGCAGTCTCACCCGTTTGTCATATAGAGGTCGTGTTGGTATAGATTTTCGTCACTACCTCCGTGATAATAGCATGATCTTTACATTAAAATTTTAACTCCTAAAAATTCACAGTTCCCAGCTTGATGTCAAAGAACTCAGCTGTTTTAATGGAAGGGCCTATGCCCATTTCGATTGGGTGCGTGGGTATACACAGTTACCATGACTTGTTCAGTTGATTGGTTTTTCCTTAGCACAATGGTGAATTGTTGGTTAATGTATAGTCACTAGTATTTGTGCTTATGATGTTTGGGATAATGCTTGGCATTGGTTACAAGGGTTTGGTGTTGTTCACACATGTAATGTCCTGTAGATAATGTTTTGCAAAGTAATGTATTGGACTGGATATTCCTACTTCATCTTTTATCATTGGTAGAATAGGTTTGAATATGCATGGCCTAGTCACTCACAGGTGACTTAATAATATACCAGAATGATGTTTTGAGTTATGTCGTGGTCATATGTTGCTGTGTGATTACTGGAAATATTACACTGGGATTCTCTGAGTTGTGCACCGTGTGTAGTATGGATGACTTGTTTTTAAGATCAATGATATCCACTGAGTTTCAAGTGCGTTATTTATTACAATTGATCACTACTGATGATAGCCATGTTGGATACTTGGCTCGGATTTTAAGTCACATTTGGATTTATAGTGGCATGGTTACATGGTTTCATAATTTTACTTTTGCATAGCCTGTGTCCAAATGATGACTGTTGGTTGTAT
>ML802996.1:31857-72404 GCA_009831015.1 Picea engelmannii
TATATATATGGGAACGAATATCATTATAGATCTTGATTAGCTCTATTATAGAAGTGGTGGCTTCATTATTATTTTTTGGGAAACACTACTTCCAAATATAGGCGTGGATTGGGGAAATGTATGACAATGGTGGATGTTAATGATTACAGATTGAGTACTATGTTGACTGTTATTAAATGTAGAATGTGCGAATAAAGGGAACATAACCTCTTACAAATTGTGTGAAATACTTCTGTTTTGTAATGGCACTGTGTTGGATATTAATGGACAGTGAATTTAAGCAAATACACAGGAATTATTAGTCAGTCATCTGATTGTTGGTTGATGCATGTTTTTCTTATTGCAAAAGATGTTATGGATTTCTTGATTAATCTCATGAACAATAAACATTTTTTGTGTTCCCCCCTCATTTTCTCATTTTTCAGCTAATTACAACCCCCTCACATATCCCACATTTATTTTGATCACTCCCTGCTTTGATATTGATTATAGCTAAGAAAATTCCGTGTTAAGTGGATGAACTGGCAGTGTCTTGAGTGGATTGCAGTGAATTTTTTGGGTCGATTTACAGTTGATTGTTGGTTTCATTGAGCAGTGACCATTTCTTCTCCCCTTTCATTATATCATATTTTCACTCAATACAAACCCCTCACATATCCCAGAACATTGTTTCACCCCCCCTGCTCGTTGATTAATGTTAGAACAATTTGTATGGATTGGATTGCATGAGCTTGATACATTCTGAGCCAAATCTATTTCATATTTTTAAGGATTTGTCATGCATGGTTATTTAAAATACTATTTGCTAATTGCTAACGTATGCAGGATGAGTTTTTTCAGTCGGGGAAGCCATGGCCAAGGAAACAGAGGTAGAGGTAACTGGAACTGAGGCCCAAGAAGGCCTAGGTTATCTATACATTTTAATGTTGATTCAAAAGATCTTGGCCAGATGTTTCATGCATAATTCTTTGATTGGATTGGGCAGGAAATAGTATGACCTAGGCATGAAAGGCCTCCTTTCCAAGCCCTGCAATGATAGATTGACTTCATGTATTTTGGACAACATGTTTTATTTTGGATATATGAGTATTATTTTGAAATATTTTCAGATTTCATGAGCTAAAATTGCCAAAAGTAAATGTGTTTGAGGGGAGGCACAAGGGGTGTGTTTGCTTAACTAATGGATTATGCTATGACTGTTATGAGCTAAGGGAGTCACAAGGGGTTCCATATACTAGTTATTATTTATTTATGACCCTATTATGATTATTACCTTCCACCCCCCACCCCCCCGCCCCCCCAACTAAGGTTAGTTGAGTCTTGTGTTAGCTTAACTAATAAGTTGGTTCAACTACTTCAACTAGTTCTAATTTGTTAAAAGAATAAGTAAGGAGAGGAACAAGAAGGGATAGAAGCACAAAGCATGCTAAGGTTTTCTATTTGAGTTTATGTTGAGATAGTATAGTTTTCATTCATTCGTAGATTCATCATAGCCTAATTCTCTTTTGTATCGTCCCCAACTGTCATCTCACTGGCTGAGCAAATGCTACGCGGAACAACATCATTCTCATACTTAATTAATAACATGCATTTAAGTCATATTAAACACATTTAAGTCAGAGTAAGCACAAGATTACTGCTAACATAAATAATCCCTGTCAATAACAATAATTCATATGCACAACATAATACATGATACATATAAGCATCATAGGCATGCAAAACATAATATTAAGCATAAGTTGATACTTATCTTTGAAACCATGGTAATTCCACCAACCATGTGCAGGCCTTCCACGAACCTCCCAGCCTTAGACCACGCTACTTATCATGCTCAATAGTGGGTCACCCCCGAGCTGGGACTAAGCTCCACCCAAGGCAAGGAATCCTAGTATAGGTTGAGGTTACAGGGAAAACTGCAAAGAATAACCGGAAGGATTCTTCCCAGGATGCCTTCTTACGCCCACTACTCATGGACTCTCATTCCCCACATGCCTGTTCCGCCCGAGAGTATACACCTTCACAAGCACAGTCCATCAGTGCTTCACCTCCCTCTCTGGGTCTCAGCAACAAGCCGGATCAGGAAGTCTTAGAGCTTCGTAGCTGGTGCTTGACTCTCTCTGGAAGAATACCACTTCCCAACAGACTCCTTCACCTAGAAATAGCTTCTCACAGGCCTAACAGACTGCCTCTTCAACTAAGGGCCTTAAAACCCGGTTCTTCATCCCCTTCCGACTCAATTCCCACACGGTGAGGATAACCACAACACAACCCCACTCAGGAAAACATAAAACAACAACCTACAGACAAATTGGGTATAGATTCAGCTCTGCAATGGAAGATAGACTGGGTTCTGGAACTGACAAGTCTACTTTCCCCTCCTGACCAGTTCTCTCAACGATGCATAGGTATGTCAAGGGAAGACGCAGACCAATAACAAAATCAGACGGATGATGTTTTGGTCTTCAGGAAGACATCTTGATTTTCTCGTTCTCAGAACTGCGTGAGGGTATCTGAAATCAGACGCAAAGGATGATCGAATGAGGAGTGACCCCCCTCCACGTCTGAATTCTACAGTTTTTTTTAACTACATGTGCCTGGGTCAACACATGTCACCCATGAAGCTGCATGCACTTCATCAGCATGCGTTCCTCTCCAGGAGCTTAGGACACAACATATATTTCACATGGCTTTTGGAATAATATTAAAATATTATTCCCAAGGACCTAAGCCCCTAGGCTCAACACTTAACCTTTCTTTCCAACTTTTCAGTCCCCAATCCATTACCCAATCTGTGGAAGCTTAGTCCCCCATCACTCATTCATCGTGGTTGGTCTACATGCAGTGGTGTTTATATTTTTATTAATGTTCTGCATGATTACATATACAAAAGTAGTTTCCTAGCCTTAACACTTAGGCTCTCTGGCCTAATAACTTATAAGCCCACCAAATTATATAAACTTGGCTCACCAGCCTATAAAAGATAATTACAATTCATAATTCAAGGTCTATACTTCATGGACATGATTTACAACAGGGCTCAACCTTGGGGACATTACAATCCCCTCCCCTTATTTTGCACTATCCTCAGTGCAATTTTACACGGCATCTACAAGCTTTTCAAAATTTTCAAAAAGATGTGGGTACTTTGCCCGCATAACATCTTCATACTCCCATGTCACATCCTCAGGACCGTACCAGGTCCACTGGACCTTTACAAGCCCTGTAGCTCGATTCCAGAGTTGTTTGTTTTTCCTGTCCAATATGCGCACAGGATGCATTTGCAAGACACCTTCTTGTTCCACCTGAATAACATTCCAATCGATAACATAATTAACATCTGGTATATATTTCTAAAGAAATGAAACATGAAACACATTATGTACAGTCATAGATGCAGGTAATGCAAGCATATATGCAACTGGCCCAATCCTTTCTAGGATTTCAAATGGCCCACAAAATCTAGCTGCCAACTTGGCGCAACTTCCCAGCTTCAGGGAACTTCCATTAGCTTTCACTTTCAGGAAAACATGATCACCCACTTTGAACTTTTTGTGGGTTCTGTTCTTATCAACACAACTTTTCTGCCTGTCATGGGCAACTTTCAAATTCTTCTTAATTTTTATCATTTGGTCCTCCATCTCTTTGAGCAACTCTGGTCCAACTACTGCTCTATTAGCTGGATTATCCCATCTCACTGGAGTATTGCACTTTCTTCCATAAATTGCTTCAAATGGGTTCATCTTCAACGATGCATGATACCCATTGTTGTAGGCGAATTCTACCAAGTGTAGGTAGTCTTCCCATCTTGATGGTTTGTCCATCACATACATTCTCATTATGTCTTCTATTACTCTGTTCACCCTCTCTATTTGTCCATCAGACTTAGGATGATAAGCTATACTAAAGTTCAGATTCATTTCGAATCCTTTGAACAATCCTTTCCAAAAATTCGAGGTGAATTTTGGGTCTCTGTCAAACACAATCGTTTTAGGAATTACGTGCAATCATGCCACTTCCTTTGTGAAAATATCAGCAACATCTCCTGCCTTGTGAGTAATTTTCAGTGGAATAAAATGGGCAGATTTTGTAAGCTTTTCCACCACCACCATGATTGAATCATGTAGCTTGCTTGTTTTGGGCAATCCTGTAATAAAATCTATTGTCACCACTTCCCACTTCCACTCAGGAATGGGTAAAGGTTGCAACAACCCTACTAGGTGCCTATGCTCAACTTTAACTTTCTGGCACTCCATACATATGGCAATGTATTCAACGATCTCTCTCTTCATACTCGGACAAAAGTAATGGCTCTTTACCGCTGCTACTGTTTTATGATATCCAGGGTGCCCTGCATAAGGCACATTATGCATCTCCCGTAAAATCATCTGTTTCAAGAAATGGACATTGGGTACAAAAATTATGTTCTTGTACAACAATATTCCATCAGTTTCCAATTTATAAATTTCCATCTTATGTGGCATCTTACCCTGCTGTAGCTTGGCTACCAATTCTCTGTACTGCAGATCTACATTTGCAGCCTCTAGAATTCTTATTTTAATATTAGTCCGATACATGCTAATGGATGTAACATGTAATTCATGCACCCTCCTGCTGAGTGCATCAACCACTTTATTCTCCTTTCCTTTGATATGCTTGATCTCAAAGTCGTACTCACACAGAAATTCCAGCCACCTACTTTGTCTAGCGTTTAAGGTTGGCTGATCAAACAAATATTTCAAACTGATATGGTATGTTCTGAGTTCAAACCTCCTTCCCATGAGGTAATGCCTCCATTTCCTCAGAGCGTGAACGATTTCTGCCAACTCCAAATCGTGAGTGGCATAATTCTTTTCGTCCTCTTTCAGCCTCCTAGACTCATAATAGATTACAAATCCATTTTGACTGAGAACTCCTCCCAACCCTTCTTTACACGCATCTGTGCACACCATGAAATCCACATTTGGATCTGCAATCCTCAAGATTGGAGTACTGGTTAACAACTGCTTCAATCACTGGAAACGTTTCTCACACTCTTTAGTCCACTGAAACTTTTCCTCCTTCCTTTGCAAGGAAGTGATAGGGTGAGATATCTTTGAGAACCCTACGATAAACCTTATGTAATAGCCCACTAAACCCATAAAGGATTTAACTTCCACCACATTCCTTAGCTCTGACCATTCTATGATGGCCTCAACCTTCTCAGGATCCATGACGATCCCTTCTTCTGAAATAATGTGCCCAAAGTAATGGATCTGCCTTTGATAAAACGAGCATTTTCTCAACTTGGCATACAGTTGGTGTTCTCTAAACACTTGCAACACCATCCTCAGGTGTTGTTCATGCTCTTCCTATGACTTGGAATACACCAAAATGTCATCCAGGAAGACTATGACAAGCTTGTCTAGATAGTCCCTGAATACACCGTTCATCAAGCACATAAAAACAATAGGTGCGTTCGATAGCCCAAACGATACCACTGTGAACTCATAATGACCATACCTTGTTCTAAAGGTGGTCTTGCTGATGTCTTCATCCTTTATTATTACATGGTGATATCCTGATCTAAGATCTATC
The DNA here is from genome assembly GCA_009831015.1 of Picea engelmannii. Lineage (NCBI taxonomy): Eukaryota > Viridiplantae > Streptophyta > Pinopsida > Pinales > Pinaceae > Picea > Picea engelmannii. The sequence continues at coordinate 37,435 of ML802996.1, forward strand.
TTCGAAAACATTTTCGTACCTTTCAATTGATCGAAAAGATCGTCGATCCTCGACAGAGGATACTTGTTCTTGACAGTTACTTTGTTCAACTATCTGAAATCAATTCTTAGCCTAAACGTCCCGTCCTTCTTCTTCATGAACAGGACTAGGGCACCCCAAGGTGACACGCTTGGGCTAATGTACCCCTTCTTTAGAATCTCTTCAAGCTACAATTGCAACTCTTTCAGCTCTGGTGTACTCATTCCATAAGAGGCTTTCGACACTGGAGCTGCTCCAGGCATCAAATTTATAGAGAAATCGATATCTCTCTTCAGAGGTAGTCTGGGTACCTCCTGAAATACATCTTCAAACTTTTTTAGTACCGCATGGTCTCCAATATTTGAGACTTCATCTTTGGATGCTTCCTCCACATGGGTTACAAACAATTGACAACCTTTCATGTAGCACTTTTTCAACTGCATTGCTGAGATTTCTCTAACAACCACAAATCTGGGAATTCCTTGGACTATTTTCTGATTCCCCTCCTCATCCAGGCATGTAAATTCCTTGTTACAATAGTCCAGGAGGGCTCGGTGCTGGTCCAACCAGTCCATCCCAATTAAATAGTCATAAGAGCCTAAAGGCAGAATATTCAATTCATCCTTCGTGCTCAATCCATTCATATCCATTGGGCAAGACTTAACCAACTTAGTGACTTTCCTCTTGGTTCCTGTAACCAACTGCACTAACCAAGACTTTTCATGTTGTCTTCTTGATAAATGCAAACTTTCCACCACCCTAGGATCTACATAACTATGGCTAGCCCCTGAATCAATTAAAATAATAAATGGTTGGTTTTTAATCATACCTTCCACTTCAATCATGTGTGACTGAAATTCAGCTTGCTTGTTGTCCAGGGCTACATAGATCCTTGCCATTCTACTGTCCATGCCCTCCATTGTTTCAACTTGTTGAACATTATGGACAACTCTTGCTTTGCCATTTTTATAGGGACAATCTCTGTACTTGTGGTTCTCTTTACAGCCCCAACACTGAATGGGCATCTGTCTCAGCCTTTGTTCCCCCACTTCAGCCATTCTCAACTCTCTAAACGATGGATGTTCTTGAGGACTATTTTTGAAAAATGGAGGTTTGTTTCCCTTCTGCCTCTGTTCTTTCTTAAACTTCTTTTGGTCATCCCAAGCCTTCCGAAAGGTAGGCTTTTCTCTTTGTTTCTCCTATAAGCATTTCTCTCTTCTTAATGTTTCTTCCATAGTCTTAGGATCATCATACTGAATCTTGTCACCAATGGGAGGTGGCAGTCCAATTAGATACCTCTGAATCTTGGCAGCCTCGTCTTTGATGAATGGAACATACTTTTGTAATTCCAAAAACCTTCGTTCGTATTCATCAATGGTCATGCTGCCCATCTTGAGTTTGAAGAACTCCTTCATCTTTCTGTTATAGTATATTTTAGTCAGGTATTTCCTCTCGAAATACCTCTTGAATTCCTTCCATGTGATATCTTTCTCTCTAATGTGCTGCACCTGCACAAGCTAATCCCATGACATGGATGCTTTTCCTTTTAGTTGATACATTGCAATTCTTCCTTTTGCATGAGAGGAATAATTCTGCAGTTGGAAATATTTCCTCATGCCAAGCAACCATGTTTCGACATCTTCCTCCTTATGTTCTCCATCAAACGTAGGAGGCTTAATCTTGTTCATCTCCCCTTTCAATTCATCCACTCCAGATCTTCGGTGTTTTCTAGTAGGGGATGGGCTTGAACTACTGTGTGCTTCCTTATCGGAATTCTTTGGGGAGCGACGACGATGTCTGCTACCACTCCTCGATCTTCTTTTTCTCTCAGGGGTCCTGTGACTCCCTGTTTTTCTTGTGTCACTCTCCTTTTCCAATTTCCTTTCTATTCTTTCCAGGTTCTTCAACATCTTTAAGTTGAATTTACCCTGCCGATCCCTGACCCTCATGAGCTTTCGGCTATTAGCTCAGTGAGACTGGCATCTTTCTGCAATCTTTCAATGATTTTCATCACATGCCCTTCCTTATCCAATTCTCTTCCGTGCCTATAGGAGTTCGATCCTTTGATTCCCAAGTTGACATACCTTCCTTTTCTATCCTTCTCTAAATTGGAGGCAATCTGCACCTCTTCCATTTCTATACTCGACGTCGATTCACGGTTGTCCTGACACTCGTTGAACTCTGCACACACAACGTGTAGTCAACCGAAGTTTGTCAGGCCTGAAACCCTTAATAAAACTACAACATTCATAAACCAACGCAAATAAGAAAATGTTTCGATTCCATGAATTTTCTGAGCTCTGTTTAGCTCTACAATTTCCGGCGATAGCCCCCATTTTCTTAGTCCCCAACCCATGCATCCACGGGCCTTGATCAAATGATAAACTGCTAGGTGCTACAAGGATCTCCAAATGAAACTCGGGTTTCGGGATTTCAGGGCTTCGGGGTTTCGGGTTTCGAGGTTTTTCTCCTGGAGGTTCTTGCACTCGCTTCACTCTCCAACTCCCGACTTCCGAAAATTTGATTTCCTTACCCTCCGGGCCCATAGCACAGTTATCGCCCACCAAGGTAGTGATACATGGTGTCCTTAAGAAGGTCCACCTCACTCCCAGCGATGTCAGGGGGCCCCACTACTTTTACTTTTCATTTCGGAGTTTGGGGCATCAGGAGTTCGTGCATCTACACATCTCTAACTTCCATTTGCCGAAATTCTGAAATTATGGTCTATTCATCTACTTGATCCAATGGTCAAGTTCCTCTCCTATGATCTACAATGTAGATCATTTTGAGATTTCAGGGTTTCAGGTTTTCGGTAACTGGGAGTTCACGATGTCGTGACTTCAATTCTCTTGTCACTTCAATCCCCAAATTTCGATACACGAGTTCTTGTATGAGATCCAACGAGCCTCGATGATTTGGATCTAATGGTCTAGATCTCTCCTATGCTTACACCTATCAAATCTCTTCAACCCTAACTTCCTCGCTAGTTGGATGGATCCAACAACTCACGGGATTTCGACACTTCTTCCTGGAAGCACTCCACCGTCCGATTCTACGCTTTTTAATCTCTTTCACGATTCAGGACTTGGAGTGACCAAGAATTTGGCCTGCGCTCAAAGTTCATGATCCCTGAATTCACGAAATGATCCAACGGTTTAAACCAACCACGATCAATGACCCACATTTATTCTGGATCCTAGGGTGGCAAGTTTCTCCATCCACTAATCACCTTGCAACTTCTTGCCATATTACGACCCTCGCGATTTCGCGAGTTCTCCACAGAGAATTCTGACTGTCCAACTCTATTTCTCAAGGACTTCTGGCCAATGACTTCGTACCCTCTTTCTGAACCTTCGTCTACTTGATCCAAAACTTATGGTGTGGAGTTCTCTCTCTCCCTGTGGCCATATATCACACCGGCTATAGTTTTATAATACCGCTACACCTCCTAAGATTTGTAACACTGTCAAGTAGTCTGTTGACACTCAGAAAAATTCCAAGGTTTGAAATTAGTCCTCTAGACACAATTTCTTCTCAAAACCTCAGTCCAAAGACCACTTATCCGTCCCATCTAGGATCAACATTGAAACTAGGCTCTGATACCATACTGTATCGTCTCTGGTCGTCATCCCACTGACTAGGCAAAGGCTATTGTGCGGAACAACATCATTCTCATACTTAATTAATAACATGCATTTAATTCATATTAAACACATTTAACTTAGAGTAAGCACAAGATTATTGCTAACATAAATAATCCCTGTCAATAATAATAATTCATATGCACAACATAATACATGATACATATCAGCATCACTGGCATGCAAAACATAATATTAAGCATAAGCTGATACTTATCTTTGAAACCGTGGTAATTCCACCAACCACGTGCAGGCCTTCCACGAACCTCCCAGCCTTAGACCACACTACTCATCATGCTTAGTAGTGGCTCACCCCCAAGCTAGGACTAACTCCACCCAAGGCAAGGAATCCTAGTCTAGGCTAAGGTTACAGGGAAAACTACACAGAATAACCATAAGGATTCTTCCCAGGATGCTTTCTTATGCCCACTACTCACAGACTCTCATTCCCCACATGCCTGTTCTACCCGGGAGTATACACCTTCACAAGCACAGTCCATCAGTGCTTCACCTCCCTCTCTGGGTCTCGGTAACAGGCCGGATCAGGAAGTCTTAGAGCTCCGTAGCTGGTGCTGGACTTTTGGAAGAATACCACTTCCCAACAGACTCCTTCACCTAGAAATAGCTTCTCATAGGCCTGACAGAATGCCTCTTCAACTAAGGGCCTTAAAACCCGGTTCTTCAGCACCTTTTGAATCAATTCCCACACGGTGAGGATAAACACAACACAACCCCACTCAAGAAAACAGAAAACAACAACCTATAGACAGATCGGGTATAGATTCATCTCTACAATGGAGGATAGACTGGGTTTTGGAAATCACAAGTCTACTTTCCCCTTCTGACCAATTCTCTCAACGATGCATAGGTATGTCAAGGGTAGACACAGACCAATAACGAAATCAGATGGATGATGTTTTGGTCTTCAGGAAGATGTCTCAGTTTTCTAGTTCTCAGAGCTGCGTGAGGGTATGTGAAATTAGACACAAAGGATGATCGAATGAGGAGTGACCCCCCTCCATGGACGACTTCTACAATTTTTTTTTATCTGCATGTGCCTGGGTCGACACATGTCACCTATGAAGCTACATGCACTCCATCAGCATGCATTCCTCTCCAGGAACTTAAGACACAACATATATTTCACATGGATTTTGGAATAATATTAAAATATTATTCCCAAGGACCTAATCCCCTAGGCTCAACACTTAGCATCTCTTTCCAACCTTCCAGCCCCCAATCCCTTACCCAATCTGTGGAAGCTTAGTCCCCCATCACTCGTTCATTATGGTTAGTCTGAATGCAGCGGTGTTTATATTTTTATTAATGTTCTGCATGATTACATATACAAAAGCAGGCTCCCGACCTTAACACTTAGGCTCTCCGGTCTAATAACACATAATCCCACAACTTATATAAACTTGGCTCACCAGCCTATAAAACATAATTACAATTCATAATGAAAGATCTATACTTCATGGACATGATTTACAACAGGGCTCGGCCTTGGGGACATTACATCTTTTGTGATAGTAGGGTCTTATTGTAGACAACAATATTCAGGGCTAAATCAAATCATTGAGACACTTGTTCTTCAGAGGTGTTGATCTATCTTTGATAGTCTGTGTAGACTTGTCTGTTTATGAATTAATTTTCATGAATGATAAAGGCTAGTGTGCAGAGTCGAGTGGGAAACAATCTATGGCAAGATGATCTATATTTTAGATTTCAGTTTTGGTTTTCTGTCAGAGGTCCTTTTGTATGTTCCATCGAGGATTTCTAAGTTTTACTTTGGTCCAAGATTTCCGTGTGAAGTTTTGTAAAGACAATGACTCTTTGGTGAATTGGAATGAAAAAAAGGATTTCTTTATATCTCATCTATCTTGATTATCATCTTGGTTTCTTTACTTCTGTTCTTACATTTATTTTAGCAACTGATATATTTAGAAAATTACATAAAAATTGAATTTCCAACAAGCTTTTTGTTGATCAAAGACTAGCCTAAGAACTCATAATTAATACTTGTGATGTAAGGATGTTATTTTGTTGGCTATAAACATACAGTAATATTCCCGTCTACTTTTCTTTAGCCAAGTAAAGTCTGAAAATGATTGAGTAAGATTAAATCATATCTTTTCCTCAACATACATCTCTAGAATCAAAATAATTTAAGGATTGTTTTCACAGCTACAACACCTACTTGTAATGTAGAAAAGTTTAGAAATATAGGTTAGAGGAATGATAGTTACAACAATCAAACCTAGAGTCTTCACTTCCAGTGTGTTGTTCCTCTGAATTCACTGAGATCCCTATGGATCCATGACTTCAACAAAAGGTTCCTTCCTCCTACAATTTCCCTCATGAAAATGATACAAATAACATATATACAAGTGCATACTTGAGGGTATTGATATGATTTCTCCAATGACACCTGACTTATCTTTGTCCTCTTAACATATTCATGAAGAGGGTAGTCATAGTGTCACCTTTTGTATCATCCACAATAATCCTTCCTCTGAAGTCTTGTCTTCGAGGAACTTGAAGTTTTTTGATCCATCAAGATTATCTTCCATCATAGTTCTTGTTCATCATAATTTTAGATTCTTCACAATCCCTTGTCAACTAGGCTAGAAAATCTAACAGCTAGGCTAGGCTAGAATTTTTAGGTTTTGTTGGACTTATGACTGCCAACAATAAGTCTTTGAAATATAGGAGAACACTCGTGAGCTAAAGAGCTCCTTCAATGAGTTGCAGAAACCCTAATTCTAAAGTTTCTGCAGAAATTAGTGAAACCCTAGGGCCAGAAAGTCAAAATGCTCGGAAATGCGATCTGAAGCTTGTTGGAGGTGCACTGAAGGAGGCCATACACTCCTATGCACTCTTTATCCCCAGTGTCCAAGTGACAAGTGCTGAAACTTCTCAAAGAGGTAGGCCATACAAAATTTCTGGAAACCCTAGGAGGGTCATACGATTTTGTAGAAGAGAGAGAGGATGAATGAAATTTGCTTGTGCAATGGGTTCTTCCAGACCTATGCTCTAATACCATGCTGATTTTTCAATAGAAAATATTTAAGCATGAATTTCATTCCATTTTAACATTTTACTTAAACCATAACCAATTATGTTGTAGCAACCAAGATCACAAGAAGAAACACCATGCACAAGTACAGAAGAAGTATCCTGGGAAACCCTTCTCAAAAAGGGAAGAAAACCCAACCAAAACCTTTGCTATATTCTTCAAGAGAAATACCTTCAACACCAAGAAAACCTAGCACACAAGAGGGTTCTTGCAAACTCTAGAATACTAGCGCACAAGAGAGGTGTTCACTTATCCCAAGAATATGTACTTGCTGAAATTTCCAAACTCACACAAAAGATATGATTCCTCAATGGGGAATCTATCTTTACTTATATTAGAATTGACCTGTCAACAAAAGTGTCTATTTTCACAACAGGGCTGACCTCTCTAACTCACAATATAATTCATACTAGCCAGATTTATTATCTTTTACATTAATTATTAATTACATTAAGGTGGGGCCGAACTGTACCCTTTACATTACAATTAGGGTTATAGGAAGGTCTGACTCTTGAACAATATAGAAAGGGATCTCATACACCCACTAGTTCTCAAACACTATGGACACATCCATAGGGATTTCCATATCTCTATCTCACTGTATTACATAGGAGAACCACTCTCACTAGTGCTCAACCACTAGGATCACATTCAACTTTGGTCGTCCACAGGCACGTCCACTCAAACAATATTCTTTCCCACTACATTACACATGAGAGTCATCTGGATTTCATCATCTCATCTCTCTTCTTAGAGGAGGATAATACATCATCTTTGTCTCTGTCTCATGATGATGTGCCCAACTCTATGGGAATTCACACATTCACCTTGTTCTTAGCCATAGGTACATCCAACTCTATAGATCTCCTTTCTCACTACGTTACACAGGAGAATCATCTGGAGTTCTTCTCAACTCTATGTAAGGAGGAGGCCATATATACATTCCATATCTATCTCAAATAGTAACCACACACCCCTCTCAGGGACTCTCTCTCAGGTTTGTGTCTTGGAGAATGTCTCATGCAACTATAATCATCAACACTCCCTCTCAGCTAGGGATGAATTCTCCATTAGGCCAAGTCTCATATGGAAGTACTTCAAAATTTGTCTTGGTTGTATTCATCAAGACTCCCTCTCAACTAGGGAGAAATCCTTCACCAATATAATTTGGTGAAAATATTTGCAATCGGCTCATGTGTAGGAAGGTAATACATGTGTACTAGTTTTCCTGTGCATCATGTTTTGATCTATCATAAAATGTTGGGTTCTCAAAGAGATTCACATAGATTTGGTTGTCATCATGGAATCCATCTCATGATTAAGCAAATATGTCAAAATCTTATGATGCCATATTTCTTTTCACACTCAACTCTATATACTCTGCTTATGTGATACTCAAGGCCACAAAGATTTACTTTCTACTACATTAGGAAACCATTGCAAAATCTAAGGTAAAATAACGAACCAGATGTTCTCTTCCTATCAACTGTACTCTCTGCCCAATCTATATCGACATATCCTGCAAACTCAAGTTCACATTGGAGGCATATATCAGGCCATATCCAATTGTGCCTTGTATATATCTCAATACATGTTTTGTTGTTTTCTAGTGAGTCTGTCTCGGTTGACTCATGGAATGACTAAGTACATTCACTGCATAGCATGAATCAAGTCTGGTGTTAACTAGATACATTAGTGATCCAATCAGTTGTGGATCAGTCTCGTCTGAATCATCATCAATATTTTTCTTCAAATCCATCACCGTGGATTTTCATTCTGTCATACTGAACTTCTTTAGTATTCCCACTGTATATTTTCCTTGACCCAGGAAAATCTCATTGGTCCTCTGTCATACTTCTTGTACAAAGAAGTTGTAACACCCTGTTTCCCCCAGCTTGTAAATATAACTATAATAACCAAGAGACTATGGAAAACTCCATAATTGTGAATGTTGACTTGATGGACCTTTGTATGAAATGTAAATGAATGTAAATCTTGTTATTTACTAGAAAACGGATAAGTGTTGCATGCCTATTGGAAGGGGGGGTGTACATAGAAAGATCACAAATTTTATACAAAGAGATGGTGAAGGGGACCAGGAATGGTTGGATTAAAATTCACCAAACCAATACTTACTGGATTTAATTTCTTAGGACCAGAATAGTCCTCTGACCCAGAAATGAATTACAGTTAGGCTGGTAGGTGGGACGACCTCCTCAAGAGTTAATGAGGGGATGGGGCATAACACCCATATGAAAAGGCTTCCAGACTTGACTACAGGTTGAGAATTCGAGCCACACGCAACCTTGCTAAAAGAGGTGAGAAAAGGTAGGTGTGGTGGGTAGAGGAAGGATGACGAAGAGTTCAGAGACGAGAGGTGAATCTCTCAGGTTCAAGGAAGAACTCAAAATAAACGTTTTGGTCATAGGAAATGGAGGGGACGGTTATGATACAAGTTGATAAATGAGGCTGATCCTCCTTGCTTGGTATTGTGTAAACCATTTCCAAGACCCAATGGGAGGAGGAGAGTAACCTTCGTCCCTACTGTTGCTAAGCCAACATAAAAGATTGTGTAGTAGAGCATCATGGTCCAGCTTGGGGGTGGAAGTGGTAAAACCGTTTGGAGTGATTGAGCCTATGTTTGGGTGGAAACAAGCACCCTTTCCAGTAGTATCTTCACATTTTCTAGTTTTGATATGTATTTTTCCTACTTTATTTGTTTAACTGGAATGATAGATGATTTTCTTTGACTTATGATTATGTACATTTATAAATGTTTTTTGTGTGCAATGGCTATGTCATGTATATGCTTTCATCTCCTTGTAAATTTACACTCCCAATTGATAGACTGCATGCCCATATTAACTCTGGAGGTTTCCCAGGGCACAAGTTGTTAATATGGTCAAGATAGAAGATATTGTGTCAACCTAAAACCCTCCGTTCGAAGAGGATACCTCTCCCAAACCCCTTTGTCCTATGTTCGAAATGCTAGACCCAAGTGCTTAACCCTTTAATTGTAAAGCTTAGAAGGAGTAGCGAAGTTGAAGCCACGAAAAAGAGGAGGTGTCTTCATTTAGAAGACATGCGAAAGTGATCCATTCGAAAGGACCCATATGGCTGATACCCAGGAACCTTGGGCTAAGCCTAAGGGGGCCATGTTCCCTTTGTCTCATAGCTCTGGAAGTCCGGGATTTTGGAGTAAGACCAACCTTACTAGCCTTACATGAACTAAAGGTAACTGGGAGACTCAGTCTCCCGTGAGATTGACCAGTGATAGGTGGTCCCCCAAGTGGTTGGGTGGACCTATCTTGCTAACTAAACCAAGGCTTGAAACCCTAAAGGCCATAGTTGCGAAGGACCCAATACCTTTGATCGTGGGATCCTTCAGATCCTTTTCCAACCATTGTCATATTGGGGACATCTGATGCTAGTCCATCTACTTTGGAGATTGGATGCTTCAAAATATAAGAGGAGTTTTCTTAGTAATACTCTCGAACATCGAAACCCCAAGGTAACTAGAGCCGTAGATATATAGGTCTATGTGATCAGATCTCAATCGTGAGATTTGAGGAATGTAAAAGGCTGTCAGCAAGGTGATGAGGTATAGTGATGTCATCCTCGGTGACGTGGATCCAATATTAACAAGCCACATGCCACCTGGTTTATGTGCATCACCTACCCCATAGGGCCCTTAGATCGTGACTTGTATCATTGTGGGTGAGGGCACATGTTGCTCCTGATCCAACAACATGTTTGTCCGTGAGTTTGAACTTCGACAGAATTGGATTCAAGTGAGTCAAGAACTCCCAAATCCCGAGACCTGAAGTCAATCTCAGCCGTTGGCTATGACTAGAGTATGGACCGTCGATTTGACCTATGTCTGTCCGTGAGTTCAGACTTCAGCAAAATCAGATTCAGGTGAATCGAGAACACCGAGATTCTAAAGTCCCGATGCGCGCAAGGAACCCATTGAGTCAGACCCACATTGAATCTTTGCGGCCTCGACCAATGAACACCCGAGGAGATGGAGAGAGGTGTATCCACCAATTCTGAGTTCGGTTCTGAGTATGGTAACTATGGAGGGAAATCCAAGAACGATAAAAATGGGATTTGAGACCCTGAATGGAGGTCTTGAGTTCTTAATGAGAATGAAATTTTGACGCCCCACCATGGGTGTGTTACAAATTGGTATCAGAGCATTTTTACAACACTTGGCCTACTTGGGCTCATGGACGAGTAATTTAAAAACCATATTTAGAGTACTTTTAAGAGTGACACCCTATCTTACCTCTTCCTTAAAGAGTCTGGTTCAACTGTTATTGAGGAAAATAATGTAACTTTCTACTGTGTGTGCATTTAACAAATTTGAACTGTGTATTGCTCATAAACTAATAGACTTTTGGCTAACAACAAATGTTTTTTCAGCACTCAAGCAGTCAGTAAATCACGGGAAAAATGCAAGCATAAAGGATGGTAACATGCCATGAAGTGGGGGATGGCTCCCACAATAGAGATGAAGAATACAATGAGAGGAGGGAGGTAGAAGACTCCTCCGAATCTGGATGAGACTGTAAGGAGCCTCATGGCCGAGTTATAGAGCTGCAAGGCCGACTACGAGAGATTGATAAAAGAGAAAGAGAAGCAAATGGAAATTAATGCAGTCTTGTTGCAGAGTTTATCTGACATACAAAGACAGCTGCAACATGGACCTACCACCAGTCATGTCGACCAATGACATATGAAGAGGAACCTAAGTCTACATGAGATATGAAAACGTGGTCCCGTAAGTGGCCACACTAGGAGGAGTACCTCGAGAAAGGTCCAACCTAGAGACATGGGACACTCAATGGGAGAATCCTCTGGAAAGGAAACTAGTGACTCAGAAGGATCTTCTAGTAGTAAAAATAGCTCACATTCCCAAACAAAAAGGAATAAACGAAATCATTCCAAAAGTCATGACCCTGAAGAGTTCAAGAAATCCAAACCACCCTCTTTTGATGGTGAGATTAAGAAAGGGGAAGAGGCAGAAGCCTGGCTGCTTGGACTAAAGAAGTACTTCAGAGTCCATGATTTCTCTGAAAAATTGAAGGCTCAAATAGCCACCTTCAACCTGAATGAGAAGGATTCCATTTGGTGGGAAGACCTTAAGAATGTGAAAGAAATCCATGAAGAGGACCTATCGTGGAAACAATTTGAGAAACACTTCAAGAAGAAGTATCTATTAGAAAAATATTTTGACGAGAAGACTAAAGAGTTCTATGAACTCAAACTGGGACAACTCACCATAGAGGAATATGCCAGTAAATGCCTTGAGTTACTGAGGTATGTACCCTACATAAAAGAGGAAAAGGTAAAATTGCAACGATTTATCAGTTGGTTACCTCAAAAATACCAGAAAAGGATTGAGTTTGATGAGCCAAAGACCTTAGAAGACATTTTCCGGAAGGCAAGGTATTGTTATGAACAGTTCGGGCATCAGACAGAACCTCACAAGGACTGGAAGCAGAAGAATAGTGTGGGGTTCAAGAATAAGGGGTTTAAATCCCAAAGATTTAAGAACTATAGGAAGGATTCAACGATGAGCCTTCCTTCCCAAAGTGTACACTAGAAGAATTTCCCCTCCTAGAGTGAAAATAAACCTTTTGGATCAACCCTAGGAAAGACCAACAACCCAAAGAAGGAACCCTTGAAATGTTGGGGTTGTGGAGGAGAACATCTACTCAGGGATTGTCCTCACAGATAGAAGAATAGTAGGAGAGTTTACAACATCCAATAATCTACCACCGTCAATTATGTGGCTAGGATTATGCCACGAATATATGCATTCGTGGATAATAAACAAGACGACCACCAAGCTTTAGTGGTGGAGATGGAAGGTATGATCGCCAACCATCCAGTTTCCATTTTAATTGACCCTGGTTCTAATTTGAATTATGTGTCCCTCAGACTGTAGACAAGTGTAAAATTGTAACTACATAGACATGCTAGGCCATGGTAAAACTAGCCACTTGCACCAAAATAAAAGTAGCGTAGGTCAAACCATCTTGCCAATTCATTATGGATTGATTTCCCACCAAAGATACCCTTAACATACTTCCCCTAGGATCTTATGACCTATTGATTGGAATGGACTGGCTAGCTGCATATAAAACTAAGTTAGACTATTACCATAAAACCTTAGAATGTATAAATGAATAAGGGAGAAAGATAACCCTCCAGGGAATCCAAAAGCATGTCTCAGTGAGATGAATATCATCCCTTGAAATGAAGAAGTATTGCAGAAAGGGATGCCCTCTATACGCAATACAGGTGTTGAAGGTTGTTGAGGATGATAGACCAAGATTAGAGGACCACCCCCTATTAAGGGAGTATAGAGATTTGTTTCCAGAAGAGGTATCGGGTTTACCCCTGAGAATAGACATTGACTTCTCAATAGAACTTGCACCAAGAGCAGTGGCAGTGTCTAAGACACCCTATAGAATGAGTACACTCAAAATAGTTGAGCTGAAGCTACAACTAAAAGAAATGATGGACAAAGGCTACATCCAGCCCAATGTATCTCCATGGGGAGCACTAGTCCTATCTGTGAAGAAGAAAGATGGCACACTCCGACTGTGTGTAGATTATAGACAACTCAATAAGGAAACCATAAAGAACAAGTACCCCTTGCCAAGAATCGATGACTTGTTCGACCAATTGGGGGGTGCTTCCATTTTCTCAAAGATTGACTTGAGATCTGGATACCATCAATTCTGAATCAAGTATGAATACATCCACAAAACCACCTTCAGTACAATATATGGCCACCATGAATTTGTGGTAGTGCCATTTGGATTAACCAATGCCCCTACCACTTTTATGTTCTTGATGAACAATGTACTCAGCAAATTGCTGGGCATATTTGTATTGGTTTTTATTGATGATATCTTAATCTACTCCAAGAATAGAGAGGATCATGAAGAACATCTTAGACTTGTACTTTAAGTGTTAAGAGAGCATCAACTCTATGCTAAGTTTAGCAAGTGTTAATTTTTCCAGAAGCAAATACATTACTTGGGCCATGTTATATCTGAAGAAGGGGTGGCAATAGACCCTGAAAAGATAAGATCTATCATGGAATGGCCTACCCCAAAGGTTGTTTCAGATATCAGATCCTTTATGGGCTTAGCAGGATACTATAGGAGTTTTATAAAAGGATTTTCCAAGATTGGTTGTCCAATCACTGCCCTCCAGAAGAAGGGGGTTAAATTCATTTGGACACCAGAATGTGACAAAATATTATAGTCACTAAAATACCTTCTGACCCTCGCACCTGTGCTGAAGATCACCGACCTCGATAATGATTTCCTTGTGTGTACAAATTCTTGCAAGGAAGGACTCAAAGGAGTCCTTATGCAATAAGGACATGTGATTTGCTATGAGTCTAGAAAATTGAATGAGCACAAAATCAATTATGTGACCCACGATCTGGAGTTGGCTGCCATAGTGCATGCTTTAAAAATATGGAGGCGTTACCTCCTGGGTAGGAGATTCATACTTATGACATACCACTGTGGGTTGAGGCACCTCTTTTATCAACCAAAACTCAATGCTAGACAAGCTAGATGGATGTCCCTTCTTGGCGATTTTGATTTCGAAATCAAACATATCAAAGGAAAGGAAAATAGGGTGGCCAATTCCCTTAGCAGAAGTATGAAAACAATTCACCTGGTAGCGGTGAGCAACTGTGAAACGAATGTCAGAGAAAGAGTAAGAAACGCACAAGAAACATATGCATTCTTCAAGACCGTGACATTGTACATGAAGCAAGAACCTGCAGGGCTAAAGTATGAAGGCTACCAGATGCTAGATGAAGGTCTATTGACTTACTGAAACAGAGTGTATATTCCAAGTTGTGGTGAATTGAAGAGGTTCATAATGGACGAACTGCATAAGATACCACACACTGGTCATTCGGGCTATCAAAAAATGGTCACGACCACTAGGAAACAATTCTATTGGCCTGAATTGAAAAAGGATATAGTTGAATATTTACCTAAATGTCTAGAATGCCAACAAGTTAAGGTAAAACACCGACACCTAGCAGGGTTGTTACAACCTATACCAATTCTATAATGGAAATGGGAAACCATATCCATGGATTTCATCCCCGGATTACCAAAGTCGACCACACAAAATGATTCCATCATGGTAGTGGTGGACAAGTTGAGCAAGTCTTCTCACTTCATTCCCGTCAAATCGACTTGCAAATAAATAGATATTGCCAACATATTCATTAAAGATATATTCAGGCTGCATGGCATGCCTAAGGAGATTGTATTTGACAGAGACAAGAAATTCACTTCAATCTTTTGGAAATCCTTGATGGCTGGTTTTGAGACTAAACTGTTTTTTAGCACCGCATATTACCATCAAACCGATGGAAAGACAGAAAGAGTAAACCAAATATTAGAAGACATGATAAGAATTCATTTAATTCATCAACCTAAGAAGCATGAAGACTACCTGCCACTGGTATAATTTGCCTACAACAACGGTTATCAAGAATCACTAAAGATGAGCCCTTTCGAAGCCCTCTATGGTAGACAATGCAAAACTCCAGTCAGTTGGAGTAATCCAGTGGATATAATTTCAATCGGACCCAAAATGATGAAGGAAATGGAACAATAAGTGGTTCATATAAAACAAAATCTGAAAATCACTTAGGATAGACAGAAAATTTATGCCAAAAAAAGAGAATCCCCAGAGAATTCAAGACAGGAGACCATGTCTATCTCAGAGTTAGGCCCAGGAAGAGTTCCCTAAGGATAGGAGCTTGTGCCAAATTGGCACCTCGGTATTGTGGACCCTTTGAAGTTTTAGATAGAGTGGGACCTGTAGCCTATAGGCTAGCACTCCCTCCCACAGTAAAGGCACATAATGTTTTCCATGTTTCATTATTAAATAAATATGTACATGATTCTAATCACATAACTGACTGGTCTGTGATCTAGGTGGAACTGGAGGGAGAATTCCTTCTAGAACCTCAATGCATACTAGACAGAAAGGAAACCCTGCTTAGGAACCGAACCATTGCATAGGTCAAGGTGCAGTGGAAACACTTTGGCCCAGATGAGACCATGTGGGAAATGGAGGATGCCATGAGATAGGCATATCCATTTTTGTTCACTTCTATATATACAGAGCACATTGATAGATAAAACATCGAGGATGATGTTACTTTAAGGGGGAGGGAATTGTAACACCCTATTCCCCCCATCTTGTAAATATAACTATAATATCCAAGAGACTATGGCAAACTCCATATGTGTGAAAGTTGATTCGATGGACCTTTGTATGAAAGGTAAATGAATGTAAATCTTGTTATTTACTAGAAAACAGATAAGTGTTGCATGACTACTGGAAGGGGGGATGTCCTTAGAAAGATCATGAATGCTATAAAAACAGATGGTGAAGGGGACCAAGAATGGTTGCATTAACCTTCACCAAACTAGTACTTACTGGATTTAATTGCTTAGGACTAGAACATTCCTATGACCTAGAAATGAATTACAGTCATGATGGTAGGTGGGAGGACCTCCTCAAGAGTTAATGAGGGGATGGGGCATAACACCCATTTGGAAATGATTCTAGACTTGACCACAGGCTTGGAATTCGAGCCACACACAACCTTGTTGAAAGAGGCGAGAAAAGACAGGTGTGGTGGGCAGAGGGAGGTTGACGAAGAGTGCAGAGACGAGAGGTGAATCTCTCAAGTTAAAAGAAGAACTGGAAATAAGATTTATGGTCATAGGAAATGGCATGGAAGGTTATGATACAAGTTGATAAATGAGGCCGATCCTCCTTGCTTGGTATCGTGAAAACCGTTGCCAAGACCCTGCGGGAGGAGGAGAGTAACCTCTGTCCCTACTGTTGTTGAGCCAACAAAAAATATTGTGTAGTAGAGCATCGTGGTCTAGCTTGGGGGTGGCCAGTGGTAAAATTGTTTGGAGTGACTGAGCCTATGGTTGGGTGGAAATGGGCACCCCTTCTAGTAGTCACTTCACATTGTCTGGTTATGATAAGTATTTTCCCTGCTTTAGTTGTTGAACTGGAATGATAGATTATTTTCTTGGACTTATGCTTATGTACATTTATAAATGTTTTATGTGTGAAATGGTTATGTCATGTATATGCTTTCAACTCCTTGTAAATTTACACTCCCAATTGATAAACTGCATGCACATCTTAACTCCGGAGGTTTCCCGGGGCATACATTTTTAAGATGGTAAAGATAGGAGATATTGTGTCAACCCAGAACCCTCCATCCAGAGAGGATACCTCTCCCAAACCCCTTTGTCGTGCAACCAAAATGCCAGACCCAAGTCCTTAACCCTTTAATGGTAAGGCTCAGGAGGAGTAGTGAAGTTGAAGCCTCGAAAAAGAGGAAGTCTCTTTGTTTAGAAGACGAGCGGAAGATATCCATTCGAAAGGACCCATATGACTGATACCCAAGAACCTTGGGCTAAGCCTAAGGGGGCCATGTTCCCTTGGTCTCATAGCTTCGGAAGTCCAGGACTTTGGAGTAAGACCAACCTTACTAGCCTTGCATGGACTGAAGGTGACCGGGAGACTCGGTCTCTTGTGAGATTGACTGACGATAGGTGGTTGGGTGGACCTATATTGCCAAGTAAACCGAGGCTTGAAACCCTAAAGGACAAAGTTGTGAAGGATCCAGTACTGTAGATCGTGGGATCCTTCAGATCCTTTTCCAACTGTTGTCATATCAGGGATGCATGGTGCTAGTCCCTCTACTTTGGGGATTGGATGATTTGGAAGATAAGAGGATTTTGCTTAGCAATACTCCTGAACACCGAAACCCTGAGGTAACTAGATCCGTAGATATATAGGTCTACATGACCAGATCTCAATCCTGAGATCTGAGGAATGTAGAAGAATGTCAGCAAGGTGATGAGCTATAGTGATGTCATCCCCGATGACGTGGATCCAATCTTGACGAGCCATGTGAAACCTAGTTTATGTGCATCACCTACCCCATAGGGCCCTTGGATCGTGACCTGCATCACTCTAGGTGAGGGCACGAGTCGCTCCTGATCCAACTATATGTATGTTCGCAAGTTCAGAATTCAATAGAATCAGAGTCAAGTGAGTCAAGAACTCTCGAAGCTCGAGACCCAAAGTAAATCGTAGTCATTGGTTGTGACTAGAGTATGGACCATCAATTTGACCCGTGTCTATCTGCGCGTTTAGACTTCGCGAAATCAGAGTCAGGTGAATCAAGAACAACCAAATTTTGAATTCCTGACACATGTGAGGAACCCATTGAGTCAGACCCACATGGAAGCTCCGTGGCCTCAAGCAATGAACACCCAAGGAGTTGGAGAGAGGCATATCCTCCAGTTTTGAGTTCGGTTCTGAGTATGGTAACTGCGGCGGGAAAGACCTGGATGAGCAAAATGGGATTTGAGACTTTCAATGGAGGTCTTGAGTTCTTAAGGAGAACAAAATTTTGATGCCCCATCGTCGGTGTGTTCTAGAAGTAGTGCATCATACTTAGATCCTTCATCTCGAAATCATAAGTCAAAGCTTACTTGTATCCAACAACAAGGCTTTATGAATAAGTCATCAAAATCAAGCTATTGTCACCAACACTGTAATAATATAGGTTTAGATCAACAATACTCTTTCTAAATCCCAAACTCATCAAGAATATATCCATCTGATATAATTTCCAACTCATGATGGTAGTATGGTTGGAAGTGTATCGGGCTTACTGGATCAAGTGTCTAATCTAGATTATTTTCGGCACGCAATGCGAGCGGAGATATAATAAATAAATGCACAGAGATATCAGAGATATCACAGATATTCAATAAGATAACATAAATGTATTAGATATTCAACCATAAACACAGACATACATTAATACACGATTTCTATTAATGAAATAAATGTACAGAGACTGTAAATATACAGAGTGAAAGACTCGCTAGAATGGTGGCAGCTTATCTCTGAGAAGAGATGTGAGGGCTACTCGCATTCGCAAGAAGATGGTTACAATGAGGCTCTGAAGCCCTTTTTACAATAAACAAGAATGCCAAAAACCCTAGACATCCAAAAACCTAACCCTAGGAGATGAAGCGCCAAAATTCATGTGGGCCCCATTTGGGTAAGTGAGTATATCAACTTCCCGGTGTCGTAACTTTTGCATACAATCTCCGTTTTAGGCATGTGATAGCTCATTGGAAATGTATTGTCGAGTAGATTAATTTTTGGGGCTCAGTTATGCCTTTAGATATGATTGAGAACCTTGATCTCTAAAAACCTTCATTTGGGCCCTCAAAATGGCCCCATAAGTTAAAAACTACTAAAAATAGTAAATTGCCAAAATTGCCAGAAAACTATTTTGAGCCAGTTGGAAAAGGTGGGTGGCCACCGATATCCACCTGGATCAATCCTCCCTCCTTAGGAAGCAATGATATCCATTGCGTTGAGTTCCCAGGGGAGAGGGAAAAGCGTTTGTTGAATCTACATCTTGGTGAGCTGCTTGCCTTGCTGGAGACGTCGCGTTGCTCAGTTTGTGGAAGTTTGTCACGAACTTGTTGAGGCTGAGGTCATTCAACAAGTAGGGCTACATGAGAGGACGATGTGTAGAAGGAATATTTTCACTTTGTTGCAACCTTGTTGACTTTCTTCTGTTTGATAGAAGGTGCTTGGGGCGAGGCTGTAGTGGTTGTAGTGTCCTTCTGTTCTCCTTTTGAACAGATTGTGAAGAAGCTATATTTTGCAGTATGAGATACTACCTTGTGGCACTTTTTAGGTGGAACAATAGTTGGAACTACCTCTAGTATTCTGTAGAGATGACCCCCCAGAGAAACAATGACACTGCGGGGTCGAGACTCATAAACAACATGGCACTTCCATATATATGGTTGGCCCAAGAGAACATCGGAAACATACAGTGGGGAAACACCACATAATACCTCATCCTTGATGGGCTAGATGTCGTATGACAATCGACACTGTTGGCTGACACAGAGATCTCGTCCTTGGTGAAGACACTTGATGTTGTATGGCTACGGTTGTGGTGTTGTTGACAATCCCAACTATTTGATGACCTCTGCTGAGATGAGGTTCTTCTGGCTTCTGCTATCAATAATAAAATGCAGTAGGGTCCCCTTCACCCACATCTGTGAATGAAAAAGGCGCTCCCCCTCTTCAGGATTTG
Source organism: Picea engelmannii (assembly GCA_009831015.1). Classification (NCBI taxonomy): domain Eukaryota; kingdom Viridiplantae; phylum Streptophyta; class Pinopsida; order Pinales; family Pinaceae; genus Picea; species Picea engelmannii. The sequence continues at coordinate 57,401 of ML802996.1, forward strand.
TTGGTTCTTCTGGTTGAATTAATGCGGTCGTGACAATAGCAGTGGGGTCTGCGTCAATGATCTGTCCTTACCATTATTTTTAGAATCAGATTCTGAATCAGGGTTCGGCTCTTTGTCTTTGATCTTAGCCACCAGTGACTATTTTGAGTCACATTCATCGGTGTTGTGCCAGGGGATTTTGTGGAACTCGCACCATTTTCCAATTTCCTTCTTTGTCTTCCCGTGACCCTTCTTTTCCTGTGTCTTGGATTGGATTTCGGGAGACTGTTTGTTAGGGCCCTCTTTGTCATACTTTGGTTGTTGCGGATTTGCAGACCCAAACTCCCATTTGTTATGGTGCTTAAATTTCTACTCGATTTTAACAACATATCGATAAGCAACACTAAGAGATGAGATGTCCAGAAAAACCATTTCAGTCTGGATGTATTTGTGTAGAGCCCCATGGTATTTCAGAACCAAATGTCGCTCGGAGTCTTTGATACCCAGCTTGGTGTGCAAGGTATGGAAGGTATTGGTGAACTCCAGAACTCCTTGGCCCCTCTCTTTCCGCAGTGTGGTCCATCTCATGTACTGGTCCTCATAGTTGCCAACAGGGTAATACTGTTCCTTTACCATATCCACAAAAAAATCCCAAGTGGGATTGGCCCCGTATATTCTAGACTCCTCTATGGAAATTTTCTCCGAGTAATTTTCCCTCCAATGTTTGACATGAGGGAGAGATTTAAGGAGTGTGAAGGTGATCTTTTCTTTGTCGAAAAAATTGTGAACAGAGAAATAACCTTCTAGCAGAGTTAACCATTTGTCTAGGGCTTCTACATCTATCTGTCCTTCAAATACAGGAATATAAAATTAACTTGTACCTTGAAAGGTGAGGTGCCTCCAAAGTGGTCGCTTGATGAAGATGATCCTATTTTTATCGGCAGGCATTGAAGGATGTGGGAAAAAGTCTCCATCATTTCGTCTCTCTGTCGCGTGAGAGCTTTCTCAAGAAACAAATTGATAGGATCGTCTGCTCCATCGTTTTTCGTTTCTTCCGCCATTGAGGGTTTCTTGGGTGTGTGAGAGCAATAGTATTCAAGAGATACAAGCTCTAGACCCACCTTTCTATACTCGGACCTCGTCGGGGACATGCACTGAAAAAACAATCAAGAGCAACCTTCTCTAATACCACTGATCCGGATTATTTTCGGCACGAAAAGCGAGTGGAGATATAATAAAGAAATGCATAGAGATATCACAAATATTCAATAAGATAACATAAATGTATCAAAGATTCAATCATAAACACAGATATACAGTAATACACAATTTCTATTAATGAAAGAAATGTACAGAGACTGTAAAAATACAGAGTGAAAGACTCGCTAGAATGGTGGCAGCTTATCTCTGAGAAGAGATGTGACGGATACTCGCATTCACAAGAAGATGGTTACAATGAGTATCTGAAGGCCTTTTTACAATAAACAGGAATGCCAAAAACCCTTGAAATACAAAAACCTAACCCTAGGAGATGAAGCGCCAAAAGTCATGTGGGCCCCGTTTGGGTAAGTGAGCACATCAACGTCCCGGGGTCATAACTTTTGCATACGATCTCTGTTTTAGGCGTGTGATAGATCGTTGGAAAGGTATTGTCAAGGATATTAATTTTGGGGTCTCAATTATGCCTTCAAATATCATTGAGAACCTTGATCTTGAAAAACCTTCATTTGGGCCCTCAAAATGGCCCCGGAAGTTAAAAACTGCTAAAAATAGTAAATTGCCAAAATTGCCAGAAAATTGTTTTGAGCCAGTCAAAAAAGGTGGGTGGCCACTGATATCCACCTATATAAATCCTCCCTCCTTAGGAAGCAATGGTCTCCATTGCATTGAGTTCTCGGGGGAGAGGGAAAAGTGTTTGCTGAATCTGCATCTTGGTGAGCTGCTTGCCTTGCTGGAGACGTTGCACTGCTCAGTTTGTGGAAGTTTGTCAAGAACCTATTGAGGCTGAGGTCATTTAATGAGTCGCGATACATGAGAGGATGATGTGAAAAATGAATCTTTGTGGTTTGTTACAACCTTGTCGACTTGCTTTTGTTTGATAGAAGGTGCTTGGGGTGAGGCTGTAGTGGTTGCAGTGTCCTTCTGTTCTCCTTTTGAACATATTGTGAAGAAGCTATATTTTTCAGTATGAGATACTAACTTGTGGCACTTTTTAGGTGGAACAATAGTTGGAACTACCTCTGGTATTCTGTAGAGATGACCCCCCAGAGAAACAATGACACTGCGGGGTCGAGACTCATAAACAACATGGCGCTTTCACATATATGGTTGGGCCAAGAGAACATCAAAAACATCCAGTGGGTCAACATCACATAATACATCATCCTTGAAGGGCTGGATGCCATATGACAATCGACATTGTTGGCTGACAAAGAGATCTCATCCTTGGCGAAGGCACCCGATGTTGTATGGCTGCAGGTGTGGTGTTATTGGCAATCCCAATTGTTTGACGAACTCTTCTGAGATGAGGTTCTTCTGGCTTCCACTATCAACAATAAAATGCAGTGGGGTCCCCTTCACCCACATCTGTGAATGAAAAAGGAGCTCCCCTCTTCAGGATCTTTTGGTTCTTCTGGTTGAATTGATGTGGTCGCGACAATAGAAGTGGGTCTGCGTCAATGATCTGTGATTTACCATTATTTTTAGAATCATATTCTGAATCAGGGTTCGGCTCTTTGTCTTTGATCTCGACCACCAATGATTGTTTTGAGCGACATTCATCGGTGTTGTGCCAAGTGCTTTTTTGGAACTCGCACCATTTTCCGGTGTCCTTCTTTTTCTTCCCGTGACCCTTCTTTTGCTGTGTCTTGGACTGGTTTTTGAGAGACTATTTGTTAGTGCCATCTTTGTCATACTTCGATTGTTGTGGATTTGCAGACCCGAACTCCCATTTGTTCTGGTGCTTAAATTTCTACTTGATTTTAACAGCATATTGATAAGCAACACCGAGTGATGAGATGTCCATAAAAACCATTTCAGTTTGGATGTATTTGTGTTGAGCCCCATGGTATTTCAGAACCAAATGTCACCCGGAGTCTTTGATACCCAGCTTGGTGCGCAAGGTATGGAAGGTATTGGTGAACTCCATAACTGCTTGGCCCCTCTCTTGTCGCAGTGTGGTCCATCTCATGTACTGGTCCTCATAGTTGCCAATAGGGTAATATTGTTCCTTTACTACATCCACAAAAAAATACCAAGTGGGATCGGCCCGTATATTCCAGAATCCTCTATGGAAATTTTCTCCCAGTAAGTTTCCCACCAATGTTTGACATGAGGGAGATATTTAAGGAGTGTGAAGGTGATATTTTCTTTGTCGAAAAAATTGTGAACATTGAAATAACCTTCTAGCAGAGTTAAACATTTTTCTAGGGCTTCTGCATCTATCTGTCCTTCAAATACAGGAATATCAAAATTAACTTGTACCTTGAAAGGCGAGGTGCCTCCAAAGTGGTCACTTGATGAAGATGCACCTATTTTTATCGACAGGTGTTGAAGGATGTAGGCAAAATTCTCCATCATTTCGTCCCTCTGTTGTGTGAGAGCTTTCTCAAGCAATAAATTGATAGGATCATCTGCTCCGTCATTTTTATTTTCTTCCGCCATTGAGGGTTTATTCGGTGTGAGAGAGTGATTGTATTCAAGAGAGACAATCTCGAGACCCAACTTGCTATACTCGGACCTCGTCGGGGACATGCACCGAAAAAACGATCAAGAGCAGCCTGCTTTGATAACACTGATCCAGATTATTTTCAGCACGAAATGCGAGTGGGGATATAATAAAGAAATGCACAAAGATATCATATATATTGAATAAGATAACATAAATGTATCAGAGATTCAACCACAAACACAGATATACAGTAATACATGATTTCTATTAATGAAATAAATGTACAGAGACTGTAAAAATACAGAGTGAAAGACTCGCTAGAATGGTGGCAACTTATCTTTGAGAAGAGATGTGACGAATACTCTCATTCGCAAGAATATGGTTACAATGAGGCTCTGAAGGCCTTTTTACAATAAACAAGAATTCCCAAAACCCTAGACATCCAAAAACCTAACCCTAGGAGATGAAGCGCCAAAAGTCATGTGGGCCCCGTTTGGGTAAGTGAGTACATCATTTTCCTAGGGTCGTAACGTTTGCATACTATCTCCGTTTTAGGCGTGTGATAGATTGTTGGAAAGGTATTGTCAAGGAGATTCATTTTGGGGGATAAATTATGGATTTGGATATCATTGAGAACCTTGATCTTGAAAAACCTTCATTTGGGCACTCAAAATGGCCCCAGAAGTTAAAAACTGCTAAAAATAGTAAATTGCCAAAATTGCCAAAAAATTGTTTTGAGCTAGTCAGAAAAGGTGGGTGGCCACCGATATCCACCTAGATCAATACTCCCTCCTTAGGAAGCAATGGTCTCCATTGCGTTGAGTTCCTGGGGGAGAGGGAAAAGAATTTTCTGAATCTGCATCTTGGTGAGTTGATTGCCTTGCTGGAGACGTCGCGCTGCTCAGTTTCTGGAAGTTTTTCATGAACCTGTTGAGGCTGAGGTTGTTCAATGAGTCGAGCTACATGAGATCATGATGTGGAGAAGGAATCTTTGTGCTTTTTTTCAACCTTTTCGACTTGCTTCTATTTGATAGAAGGTGCTTGGGGCGAGGCTGTATTGGTTGCAGTGTCCTTTTGTTCTCCTTTTGAACAGATTGTGAAGAAGCTATATTTTTCAGTATGAGATACTACCTTGTGGCACTTTTTAGGTGGAACAATAGTTGGAACTACCTCTGGTATTTTGTAGAGATGACCCCCTAGAGAAACAATGACATTGCGGGGTCGAGACGCATAAACAACATATCACTTCCACATATATGGTTGGCCCAAGAGAACATCACAAACATCTAGTGGGGAAACATCACATAATACCTCATCCTTAAAGGGATGGATGCCGTATGAAAATCGACACTATTGGCTGACACGAAGATCTCGTATTTGGTGAAGCCACCCAATGTTGTATGGCTGTGGGTGTGGTGTTGTCGACAATCCCAATTGTTTGACGACCTATGCTAAGATGAGGTTCTTCTGGCTTCCTCTATCAACAATAAAATGCAGCGGGGTCCCCTTCACCCACATCTGTGAATGAAAAAGGTGCTCCCCCTCTTCAGGATCTGTTGATTCTTTTGGTTGAATTGATGCGGTCGTGAAAATAGCAGTGGGGTCCACGTCAATGATCTTTCCTTTACCATTATTTTTAGAATCAGATTCTGAATCAGGGTTCAGCTCTTTGTCTTTGATATCAGCCACCAATGACTGTTTTGAGTGACATTCATCGGTGTTGTGCTAGGGAATTTTGTGGAACTCACACCAATTTCACGGTGTCCTTCTTTGTCTTCCCGTGACCCTTCTTTTGCCGTGTCTTGGACTGGTTTTCGGGAGATTGTTTGTTAGGGTCGTCTTTTTCATACTTCGGTTGTTGCATATTTGTAGACCCAAACTCCTATTTTTTCTGGTGCTTAAATTTCTACTCGATTTTAACAACATATCGATACGCAACATTGAGTGGTGAGATGTCTAGAAAAAACATTTCAGTCTAGATGTATCTGTGTAGAGCCCCACGGTATTTCAGAACCGAATGTCGCTCGTAGTCTTTGATACCTAGCTTGGTGTGCAAGTGTTAGCGTCAGAAGTCACTCCTGGATTGCAGCAGGAGCAGAACCCGACACCCATCAATTTAATGTCACGATTTTTTTATAAAAGGATGATTGAATGGAAGTAAACTCAGAACAATATTATCTCAACTCCGAAAATAGGCCAGGCATGCATGGGCGAGTGAGGTCTTAGATAAACTTCAAACAGTGAGTTGTAATAAGGGTGAGTAGGAGGAAGAATTGTATAAGAAGAGTGTTGGGGTCTGTTATAAGCCTCAGGTTTCTAACAGACTGTGAGAGAAAGCATTCGAAGGCAAGGGCCCCTTGCATCCAAATGCAGAAAACCAGGAAATACAATAATGCAACAATAAATCTTTTATCATGGCACCACTGTAACAACCCATGCAAATCAATCAATCATGAACTCTCTGGTATAAGACGAAAAAAGAGATGGAGCAGGAAAACTATTTGTCATAAAACAAGAAATCTCAAACACAGATACATAACCCCAGAACCAGAATGGTCATTGAAACTTTACAGTTGGGAGCTTCACTCTACCATGGATAGATACAAAAATGGCGAAAATGCCTACATATAATCAAAACAACAACAACAACAAAACTGAGACGTTGCATTAAAACTTTGCGTATGCATGGATTCTGACAATCTGCGCCCACAATCTTTGAATAAATGTGCACCAACAACAGATGCAATTGAACTCTTGACAACTCCGTGGGTGAATTGACGTGCCTTTAATTCGTCGTCGAACTTTCCCATTATGGTGGAGACGATGTCTAACCACCACCAATTGCTTCAATAACTGCTTCATTGGGATTGAGGATGGTCTGGCCAACTCAGCACCTCGGGGACATGGATGGCCCTTCAGGCTGCCACCTGGATTAGCTGAATGACCTGATGAATAGGCGTGGAGGCCAGCATGAAGAATGGGGCACACGATGGGAGTAGTGGTGCCAAAGCTATGAGGGAAAGGCATGAAGTGATGAGGGGTGAGAGAGGTTACTGGGGAGACAAATGGCAGAAGGAAATAAGTGGAGGAGGTAGGAGATGAAACACAATAGGCACATTTTTAGTGGGGGGCAGACATGTACGAGAGCAGGACACATGGCAGGAGGTGAGTGGATGATGAGATGGGGAAGGGACTACCTGGACTAAAGAGCGGAGAAGGACAGATGACACATGGCAACAGGGGAAGGGTGGCTTCGGAGGATGGCATAATAGGGGGGAGGCCCCACGTTGGTTAAGAACAGAGTAGATGATAAGGACAAGATCGCGAGAGCGCCATTGATTCAGGCTCTTAGATCTTGGCCGTTGGGAAGCTGCGTGCCCGATTCCAGACCCCCCCCCTCGGCTTAAAGGTAGAAAGGCAGGGGGGTTCTGAAATTTCCTTGAGCGCCATTGATCCGGGCACTATGATCGTAGCCGTTGGAGAGATGCGACCCGGATTCCGGACCCCCCCCCCCCTCCGCTTAAAGGTAGAAAGGCAGAGGGGGTCCAGAATTGCCTGTACGTCGTTGATCTGGGCGCGTGGATGTCTGTCGTCCAGATCCATTTGCTGCTTGTCACGGGCACATTTTCATCCCGAACTTAGGACAAGTGGGTTTTTTACCCATACCTTCGCATTTTATCCCCATTACCAGAAATATCGCTAAAATTTGGCTCGATGGGGGATAGAGTCGTCTCTGTGATGCTCTAAGAACTCTTTTTGCAGATTCATTACCTTTGTTGTTGGGCTATGGAGTCGTTTATTATTTTGAAAACAAAAACAATATTTACAAAACAAAACAAAAAGAGCCAACTGTGGCTCACAGGAAACATTTTTTTAAGAAATGCCCATTCACTGGGCTGCTAAAAACTTCTTTGCCTTCCAGATCCTGCAACCTGTAAGTGTTGTTTGAAAATACTTCAAGGATCTTGAAAGGACCAAACCAGATGGTGTCAAATTTACTGTGTTTTCCCCTATCCTACCTGGGTGCATCCCATTTGAGCACCAGATCAACCTGCTCGAATTCCTTCTTTTTTCTCTTCTTGTCGAAAGCCTGCTTGATATTCTGCTGATGATTGTAGGCCCTGTTCATGACCTGTTCTCTGATTTTCTGCACTTCCATCATCTGATGAATCCTTCTGACCACATGGTTAGGTTCTCCTTCAAAGTCCTGGAGGAAATTTTCCACAGATAAGGCGACCTGAGTGGGGAAAACGAACTCTATTCCGTAAACAAGTTGGAAAGGTGAGATGCCGAGGGATTTCTTGGTTGTCACCCGATTAGCCCAAAGAGAAAATTTGAGCTTTGAGTCCCAGGCCCTTTTATTGTCCTCCAGGAGCTTCTTGATGAGCTTGATCGGACTTTTATTGGAGGACTCTGCCAGTCCATTTCCTTGAGGATAATAGGGAGTAGAGTGAATCAGTGAAATCTCGAATTGTTCACAGAACTTGATCAGAGGCTCAGACCGAAAGGGGGAGGCATTGTCAGTGACAATTTTGCTAGGGTAGCCAAATCTAGCTATGATATCTTCCAGGAAGCTGATAATCACTTTGTGGGAAGTGCTTCTGGTAGGGACAACTTCTATCCATTTGGTGAAATAGTCGGTCGCAGTCAGAATCCATCTATGCTGGCCACTTGAGGGAGGATGAATTTCTCCGATGAAGTCCAATCCCCACTGCTGAAAGGGTGTTGAAACTACTATAGGTTTTAACGGTAGAGATTTGAGTTGTTTCTTTCCTGAAAACTTCTGGCATTTGATGCAAGCTCTGATTTCTCTACAGACATCAGGAAATAAGGTGGGCCAATAATACCTAGCTTGGAGGATCTTGTAAGGTGTGGTCTTCCAAAAATGATGATCTCCACAGAGACCGCTATGGAAATCAAACATAACCTTCTGGGCTTGCTGCAGGTCCAGACACCTTAGTAATACCCCCAGAGGGTCTTTCCAATACAAGGCTTGGTCAATGAGGCAATATCTGACCGCTTTGAGCTTTAAGGCCCTGGCCTTACTTTTTCCCAATCCATCAGGGGGCTTTAATTCTTGTAGAAAGTATAAGATATCCTTGTACAAGGGGTATGATGCTAGTGATAGGGCACCCTGGAAATGCTTGTTGGATGGCTCAAATTTCTCATTGATGAAGTTAATTCCCAAGGCCTTGCAATTGGATTCAGCCAACAACTTGGCCAAACCCCGTCCCTTTATCAACTTGGTGGGCTTAATCTCCAGATAAAATTCTAGGATCTTGGCGATCCATTTGCCTCTCCTCCCGTCTATGTTAGGCTGTATAAGAATTTCCTTCATAGAGGCTGAAGGGACATATGCAGTGATTTTTGAATGCAAGACATAGACTCTGAAAGCTTTAAGAGCCTTCACCAGGGCATAGGCCTGCTTCTCCATGATCTCATACCAGAGTTCTGCGTCTCTCAATGCCTCGCTGTAGAAAGCAATAGGATACTCTTGCCCATGATCATTTTTCCGCAACAAAACTGCCGCTACTGTATCACAGGAAGAAAAAGAAAATATCAGAAAATCTTTGGAATAATTGGGACTGATTAGCACAGGTGCCTCAGTCAACGCCTTCTTTATTTGGACAAAAGATTCCCTGGGTTCAGTGGTCCATTTTACTTCATTTCCCTTTCTGAGCATGGTTGTGATGTGTTTCACCAGCTCGACAAAATTTGAGACGAATCTCCTCAGAAAATAAATCTTCCCCAAAAATGCCTGATCCTCTTTCTTAGATCTGGGAAGTGATAGGGTCTAAATTGCTTCCACCCTGCTAGGATCAATTCTCACTCCCTTTGCTGATACTATATGGCCTAATAGCTTTCCCTCTTGCATAGCAAACAACAATTTCTCGGGGTTTAAAGATAGGCCATACCTCCGACACTTTAGGAAAACCTTCTTCAAGTGGCAGCGGTGCTCTTTATCAGTCTTGGAGAAGACAGTTATGTCATCTAGGTAGATAACCACAAACTTATCTTTTTCCCCGATGAAGGATATGTCCATGGCTCGCTGGAATGTGGCACCTGCATTCATCAACCCAAAAGGCATTTTGGCATACATGAACGTGCCCCAAGGGGTGGTGAAGGTTGTCTTTTTTCTGTCCTCAGGCATGACTGATATCTGATTGTATCCAGAGAAACCATCAATCATGGATATTCTGGATGCACCAGTGACCTTCTGCAATATGTGCTCCATGTTGGGCAGGGGATAATTATCTTTCCTTGAGCTCTTGTTTAGGTTCCTGAAATCAACACAGAGTCTGATTTTTCCACTTTTCTTCCTTACTGGGACCAAATTGGCCACCTAGTCAGAATATCTCAAGGGGACAATGATTTGGGCATCTAGCAGCTTCTTCACTTCTTTCTCCATGACAGGTAACAACATGGGGTTTATCTGTCTTAGCTTCTGCTTGAATGGCTTAGCCTCTTATTTTAGTGGGATCTTGTGCTCAATGATAGATGTGTCATATGTCTTGAGGTCTTCGTAGGTCCACGCGAACACATCAACAAACTCCCTCAACAACTCAGTATATTCGGCCCTCTGCTCCTCGGTCAAACTCCTTGACAACCTGACAAAATTAGGTTCCTATGGTGTGCCTATGTTGCACTCAGCTGTGTCTGTATCCTCACCTGAAACTCTACCCTTTACTGCCACGTCGTTCCCATCGAACAACCTTTCTAATGGGATTAGTCCTTTCAGAATGTAATTGCTCGGTAGTTGTATAATCTGATGATTAGCAATTTTATTTAAAAACACCCCAGGGTGGGGGTCCCCCTCCATGTCAGGATCCTCATCTATGTGCAACGTAGAAAAGTCATAAACGGATTGAAGAAACCTTTCGATCTCCTGATCATCTTCAAAAACCTTCCAATGTTTGACATTGTCCGGTACAGAGGGTCTATATCTTATTTCAACATTAGATTCGATCATAGGCGGAGAGGAACTTCGAGCCAACTAGCTGAGGCAACTAGAGAATCGGCTGAAGTATTTTCTTCCCTTGGGATGAAAGAAATGTTAAAAGCCAAGAAGAAATTATTAAGCAGGTCCCACACCTCATTTCTGTAATTCTTGAAACGGGGATTTTTAGCACGATAGGCATTTCTGACCTACTCGATAATCAACTCAGCATCTCCAAATATTGCTATCTCCTTTATTCCCATTTCTTTTGCAGCCCTCATACCTAGAACAAGAGCTTCATATTCTGCCACATTGTTGGGGATTTCGAATTCCAGCTTGTATGATAGGGATATGGTTTCTTGACAAGGTGATATGAATAGCACTTCGGCACCTGCGCCTATACTGGAGGAAGCTCCATCAAAGAACATCTTCCAAACAAAGGTAATTGGAGGAGGCATCTCCTGATTAAGAATGGGCTGCTTTCTGATCTGTAAAGGGGACTCAGGAATCTCAGTGACCTGTAACAAACTAGACCCTAAGTCAGTGTCAAGTGCAAATATGGGGTGATTAGTGGGGTTTGCTTCATCACTAACTATGTAGGCTAGCTGGGCTTCTCTGTACAATCTCCTATGTTCCCCTCCAAAGACTGGAATGGTGGCATATGTGAGATCCATCTGTAACGTTCCTCCAAGTCTCTTAATCCAAGACCTTGACAACAACATGCCAAACTTGGGGGGAACATCAGCTACCACAATATCCATGACCATACTCTTCATGGGCAGATGGAACAAAGAAACTATCAGGTCCTTGATGACTCCCAAACATTACACCCTCCTGGAGTCAAAAGAATAGAGGTCATGATAGGTTCGGGTGACTTCTAGCCCTAGCTCTTCCATGACGGTTTTGGGCATGAGGTTGTGAGAAGCTCCTGAATCCATTAAGTAGTTGTGCAACACTTTATCATGTATGTTCAAGGATGTGTAGAAGGGAGGGGATGAATCATCTCTATCTTCTACCATCGGTCCTAGGACAACCGTTGGCTTTTCATCTTGGAGGTTTATGGAGTCTATGGGAGGGCATGAGGTTTCAGACTGCAAAATCTCAGAGAAGCATTTTTTGAATTCTTCATGTTTGATTAGATCAGTGAGGGGCACAGGGATTCTGATCTTTTGAATTTCATGCTCGAAATTAAAAGAAGATGCAAGCTTTGGAATTTCTCTTATTTCAGGGACATGATTGTGGACAATGGGAGAGAGGGGTTGAGCCTTCTTACCTCTGTGGTTGTCTGCTACCTTACTAGCAAGTTTCTTCATTCTAGTAGGTTGCTCAGGAATATCAGGAACTGCGATCCTTTTGTCGGACCTCAGGTTGTACCTGCCTTGACCACCGCCAGTCTTCTCTCCCTTGCTTAAGTCATTTAGTTGACTATCCATGAGAGATTCCTCATATGCTAATTGGGTGAGATGAGGAAAAGGAGGAGTGTCCCCAAAGCAATGGATTTCAGGATCCAGCTCGTCTGCTTCCCTTTCTTCATCTTCGGCCACAAAATTGTTCTGAAAAGGGGCCTGGATTCTCTGGTCTTCTCTGTCTCTTCCTCTTTCCTTTTGTACATTCGGGGGAGAAAAATTATTTGGTCTTTTGAAGCCTCCTCCCTTTTCGACGTTTTGGGGACCTTTGTATGCCTGCCTCCCTTCCACCCTCATCCTCTCCATCTCTGCAGATAGAGACCTCACCATCCTGGTCAATTCATCCACCTGAGGGTGGGGCACCAATGTGCCAGAAGTTGAGGCCTCAAATTTTCCCTTTCTTCTATCTGCGTCGGCTTTGTTCCTCAGTCTGTCAGCTACTAATATGTTGGATTCTACTTCTATGGCCGCATCTTTCATTTGAGCTAGGGAGGTAGCTCTTCTTTCTCTTAATAGGAGACACAAATCAGGGTCGAAATCTCCAACATAAGAAATTTGGGCAGAGGCTTCTGAGGGCTTTATCTCCGTAGGAATATTATTATACATATTATTGAATCTTTTGGAGAAGTTCGAGATAGATTCTCCTTCCATTTTCTTCAGAGACCCAAACTTTGTCATGTAATACATGAAGTCCTTCCTATCTCCCCACTGCCTCAAGAAGACATTATCCAGGGCTTCAATTCCAGCAATAGATCCGGGGGCCAATCCTCTAAACCATTTCCTCAGCTCGCCATCTAGACTTTGGACGAAAAGTCTCATCCAGACATCTTCATTTTCAATGTTTAGGTTGTCTGCATAAATGTAGAAAGAAACCAAGTGCTCTTCTGCAGTTACGTCCCCTTCCCCAGTGAACTTGGGCATGTATTTCAAGTAATCTCTAGTAGGGAGAGGATTCACGGGATGGGGTAGGATTAAGGGGGCGTATCTGGCAGCGATTATGGAATCCATTCTATTCAGAGGGGGATTAACACCAGCCATAGGGATATTAGGTGGAGGAGAACTAGGAGGAGAAGGAGTTTGTGAAGGGGCTACTGGGAATGAATCTCGAAGTGGAGTAGGAAACAAGAGAGGATTCAAGGAGAAGGCTAACGAGCTCAAGTCAGCAGGTGCTCCTACTTGTTCAGGAGTGGGGAAATATTCTATAGTCCCTGGTCTACACCAAGGAACAACTTCAGAGGAAAGGGGAGTGACAAGGATTTCTCCCTCCAGTCCCAGAACCGGAGGGGAAAACTCAACAGGAATACTCCCAAAGTTGAGGAAACAGGAAACCTCTGAAGAGGGCTGGCTATGAAGCTGAGAATAAGAAAATGGAGCTTTTACAGAAGGAGATGGGGAAATACCTGGTTCAACAACAAATCTTTCTCCTTGTGAGGGTTTCCCCTTTTTGATAATCACCTCCGGGTCTTCTTCAGGCGTTGCCAGAGGCAGCTGTGGATGAGACCCCGTATGTCTATTGCTAGAAGCCACAACTAAACCAATAGGTTCATCCCAGTGGAGTCTCTAGGTGCACAGTAGCAATCTTGATAATTCTGATATGTGATGCACCTTCAGAATCAGTTAATCATTGTCGTTCAATCCCAGGGAAAATATTCAACTTTGTCCCTGGCAACGACGCCAGAAATGTTAGAGTCGGAAGTCACTCCTGGATTGCAGCAGGAGCAGAGCCCAACACCCATCAATTTAATGTCATTATTTGTTTATAAAAGGATGATCGAATGGAAGTAAACTCAGAACAATATTATCTCAACTCCGAAACTAGGCCAGGCATGCATGGGCGAGTGAGGTCTTAGATAAACTTCAAAAAGTGAGTTGTAATAAGGGTGAGTAGGAGGAATACTTGTATAAGAAGAGTGCATGGGTTTGTTATAAGCCCCAGGTTTCTAACAGACTGTGAGAGAAAGCATTCGAAGGCAAGGGCCCCTTGCATCTAAATGCATAAAACCAGGAAATACAATAATGCAACAATAAATATTTTATCATGGCACCACTGCAACAACCCATGCGAATCAATCGATCATGAACTCTTTGGTATAAGACAAAAACAGAGATGGAGCAGGAAAACTGTTTTTCATAAAACAAGAAATCTCAAACACAGATACATAACCCCAGAACCAAAATGGTCATTGAAACTTTACAGTCGGGAGCTTCGCTCTACCATCGATAGATACAAAAATGGTGAAAACGCCTACATATACTCAAAACAACAACAACAACAAAACCAAGACGTTGCATTAAAAATTTGCGTCTGCATGGCTTCCGACAATCTGTGCCCACAATCTTTGAATAATCGTGCACCAACGGCGGACACAATCAGACTCCTGACATCTCCATGGGAGAATCGACGTGCCTTTAATTCGTCGCCAGACTTTCCCATTATGGTGGAGACGATGTCTAACCACCACCAACTTCTTCAATAACTGCTTCATTGGGATCGAGGATGGTCTGACCAACTCGGCACCTCGGGGATGTGGATGGCCCTTCAGGCTGCCGCTTGGATTAGCTGAATGGCCTGATGAATAGGCGTGGAGGCCAGCACGAAGAATGGGGCACACGACGGGAGTGGTGGTGCCAAAGCTATGAGGGCAAGGCATGAAGTGATGAGGGGTGAGAGAGGTTACCGGGGAGACAAATGGCAGAAGGCAATAAGCGAAGGAGGTAGGATATGAGACGTAATAGGCACATTTTTAGTGGGGGGAAGACATGTACGAGAGCGGGACACATGGCAGGAGGTGAGTGGATGATGATATGGGGAAGGGACTACCTGGACTAAAGAGCGGAGAAGGACAGATGACACATGGCAACAGGGGAAGGGTGGCTTCAGAGGATGACATAACAGAGGGGAGGGCCCACGTTGGTTAAGAACAGAGAAACTGAGAAGGATGGGATCGCGAGAGCGCTGTTGATTCGAGCACTTAGATCTTGACCGTTGGGAAGCTGTGTGCCCGATTCTGG
>ML802996.1:82150-121644 GCA_009831015.1 Picea engelmannii
AGTCCAAGTAGGATTTTCTGGAGGCTTATTTGGTGTAGAAGTTCCCTTTTTGGGTGGCATGTTGGCCAAGTATCACTTTTGAACCTTGATTTTGAGGTGGTTCTGCTAGACAATATTTCTTCTGTTGTATCTCCCATTTTTTTGACCTTCTGGGTATTAAACTTTATCTTATGTATTTATCTAATATGTATTCTCTTCAATGCCACAGGTCTGATCAAAATTGGATGTGCCAAGTGGAATTTACGATAACTTCCCCACAACTTGCTGATTTTTGGCCTTTCCAGGAGATCTCACTTGTATAGTGTTCCACGCAAAAAATAATTGATATAAAATTCTGAAACTCGTACCCAAAATACTACAGACTGTCCACGATCTAATGCAACCATTCCCACCCAATTTGGATACTCTAGGAAGAAGTTATGATTGTTTTACCTGGAACACCTTGAGACTAGCCAATAGGACTAGTCAGATACCCTATCTTACACAGGGTGTATCTACAAATTTAAGATGACTCCGAAGATGAAATTTTTACCACAGATAAATCACTAATTTTTGTAAATGGCCTCCGGAGTTCAGGGTCTGAAACATTACATAAATTTTTTTATAGCGAAAATGCTGCAAAGACTCATTTCAAGATGATTCCAGAACCCTATCTTGTACAGGCTATATCTCCGAAAGTATAAGGCCTCAGGAGCTAAATTTTGAACCCAACGTACCTTGATCCATATTTTGAATACCCTCCAAGAAATTCCTTCTGAAATGTTGTAGAAGAAATTTATAGCGAAAATTCCACGGTGTCTCAGATGTAGCAGCGAAACCCCAAGAGCTTGAGCTTTGATACCATATGTTAAGAACCAAACATCAATATAGCATAGAAAAACCTCAGGAAAAGTACTCAACCCCTTGAAAAAGAGATAATTTTAGATAATAAGCCTCTTTAAGGGGGCAACCTCCTTTTACCCCACTTAAATGTTCAAGTACAAGATGATTCAAAATGAAAATGTCTCCTTGGTATATATAGGAGACTAGGAGGTATAATTATAACTAATGACCTAAAGCCGACATAAATAAAATAACATTACTAATCTAATGTGACCCAATTAAGGGGTAATGGGACAATATTAGGGCTTAACACTATCTTCAGACAGTCTAACTGCTGGAAGATAGATTGGGAATATTTTCTCAATTACAGTTGCAGTAGCAATCAATTTTTTTGTTGCAGCAACAAAACCCTAACCCTCTTGTTAAGGTACATTAAGTGAATATATTGACCTAATTCTTGGATATCCTAATGTGCCCAAGCCTAATGCACCTCCTGGTACTCTCAACAAGCTAAGAAGTCAAGTTTGAGTTTTTGGTCAAAGTCAAAGGTTGACCAAGTCAAAGCAGTCATGGCTTGCTCTATGAAGTCAGAAAACAAGTTAGAAGGGGCTTCTAACTTTAGAGCATGGAAGACATGGATTGACCTCATCCTTGACAAGAATAAAGTGTTGGAAGTAATTTTCATTGGCTGATGGGTTGGGGTGTGTTACAGAGTGGTATTAGAGCCAAGTTTTTGCAATGATGTTCCCATAAGGGTGGTTTGGGTATGTTATAGAGTGGTATAAGATCCAAGGTTTACATCACTTGGGTTGCATGGGATAAATATAGTGCATAGGGAGGGAAATGAAGACCCTTCATTGAAAATTTCAAAATAAAGTTACAAGATCTTGTTGTTTAATTGGTTGCAGAGCTAGCAAAATCTGTAAGAGCTTTGTACATGCTAAGGGAGAAAATTGGATCCGGATGTCCTCGGGTGCATCAGTGGTTAAAATAGAACTATGACTAGTGGAACCATGGGGTAAATGAAATCACAATGATGTGGGGCCATGTGATGGTGATGTGGAAGTAGTGATGTGGATTACCATGGTAGCAGGATGACAGGCCATGGCGGTAGAGTGGCAAGTCTAGCGGGTGATGTGGATGTTGGATGGCAGGCCCATAAACCCTAAAGAGTGGTAAGAAGATTATTTTGATGAGGGGATCTTGATGATGCAAGCCCAAGAGGATGAGGACTACCCATTGCATTAGGAGTAAATCCTATCTATGCATAGGGAATTTGGGTTGTGGAAGAATCCCAAAGCATGGAAAAATACTAATCCCGAAGGCACGAGTCCACAAAATTATCAAAATTTAGGTTGTAGAAGAATCCAAAGGCAAAACAAAATGTCATTATGATGGGAATAACCCAAGGGCATGAGTTTGCAAGCATGTAGGGATTAAGAATTCATGGTGAAGGGGAAACACCTATCGGTCAAGAAACTTCAAGCCCAAATTTGATCTGGACCATTTGATATGGGATATTGAGAGATTCCATTCGTCGAATCTCTTGGAAGGGGCGTTATCGAAAAATTCTATTTGGAAATCCCCTTATCAATTTTTCATTTTGAATAAATTAGTATAACCAACTAAATATTGAGCATATTTGAGCCCAAAATGAATCAATACCATTAGATCCAAGAGATTTCAGCCATTAGATCTCTCAGAAGGGAAACTTTAGAAGAATCTGTTCATAAATTCAAGTGGTGATCTTTTGTTTCTGAGGAAATTAGTCCGATTGAGGTAACTAGTGAGCAATTTCAAAACAAAAAATGGATATGGGCCATTAGATTGAACAAATCGTAGTAGTTAGAGCTATCAGAGTCATGTAAATGAGGTTAAGGTCATGCAATTTAGAAACCCATGGTGATATGGAATGTTGGTCGGCACAATTTTACATTGTCAAATCTATTGGAAAAGCATGATGTCCTAGGAGGTCTAGGAGTGGAAAAGAATGTCATGTCAATGATTGGTGATGTAAGTGCCACATTGGTTGAGTGACAGGTGGAGGCCCATGATTGGTACACTTCAACAAAGGGTGTTGGAATGCCATGTCAACTTATTGATTCAACATTCCATGTTAGGAGATACATCAAGAAGGGCAGGTGAACCGAAGATTTCCATGTGGAAATTGGGTAAAGGTGGGACTCATAGTTTCTAATGATAAAGGTCGAAGGGATCAACCAAATGATAAGGATGACTCTTGACCATTTGATTGGGTGTCAATATTTGATCCTAACTATCCATTGGAGACCGGTGGTTAGGAGGGCATGTTCATAAGACTACACATAGAAGCAACATTGTGAGTGTTGGGTTTCAGGAAGATCTTGTAGTAGGGCATTGTTTCATCCTGAAGAGGTGAGTCTGATGAGGTAAGATCGATAATGTTGTTGGATTCAGATTGTAGCAGAATTCATGAGTATGTTAGTATTTCCAACTTGATGGGAAAATCCCGATAGCGTGAGCCCAATAGTTTTTTGGGTTGTGTACTTTAGAAGGATTCAAGAACATTACCAATTGGACATTCCAATGCGAATTTTCTGATAAATATATCTTAATAGTGTTATAGGTTTGAAATCCAGAAGGCATGTGTTTGATGGTGTAGAGTAGGTACACTTCAAATAGAACATGCTATATAGGTCCACGTGGATGCTAGTTGGCCAGTGATGTCAATTGGTGCATATGAATCATGTACATGTGGAGGCCACGTAGACCTAATGACATCATCCCAAAAAAATTCCTAATAACTTTAAGGGGGCATAACTTTCTACTTAGAGCACATAATTAAGAAATAAATTAGTCAATGTAAAGATGTTAATGAGTAGAATAATCTTGTGCATTTAGATTGTGATTGGATCATCAGAGTTCTCTAGAAATAAGAAAGAATATGTATGATGGGAATAATGAGGAAAAATGATGTACAATTATTATATTGTTTTAATTTAATCTAACATAATTTCTTTTATGGCTACACATTTTACAGAATAGGCTTTAGAAAAAGTAGAGCAAGTGCAGTATGAGGACCAAATATATGGAATATTCTCAGGGATATTTCACCAAGGAGGAGGATGTGAGAGGGCTTCATGTCAGCATGGGAAATGTAGATATTGAGTCCAATGGGAATAGGAGTTGAGTAGGGCCAGATAGTTGGTTGAAATTGTGAGAATCATGCAAAACAAAGTGTAGATATATCAAGCATATAATGAAAGGATAATGCAAGCTTAGGAAGACATTCTTAAATTTTCCCAGTATATCCCATAAATTTATATATATATATTAAATGCCATAAAAATTGGATCTACGCTACAAGAATTTTCAATCTGATGCCATCACTCAAGGCCATGTAAAACATGGAAATCCTTTGTATTAAATTTTTTGATAAGAGACAATAATTCAGGATTGTCTTAGACATCTTGGTATGTATACATTTTTATGAGGCATCTTTTGGCAAAGAATCCCCTCACTTTTCAAGATAATGACAAAAAATGTTCCCACAGTGAATATGTAAATCTCACTTTATGTTAATCTTAAAGTGGTGTTGTTGAAGTCACTGTACTTATAATTGGGCTCAATTGGTTCAGCTGGTGAGGATTTAGAAAATTTGACAGCCTCTTAATTTAACATTTTCCATCCCATGTATCTGTGTGCACAAGAAAATAATCAGAAGAAACGGGATGAAATTACAAGAATAAATTCTTATTGAAGCAAATATGAAAGTGTTGTTTTTGAAATTATCATACTTATAAATGGGCTCAATCGGTTCAACTGGCGAGGATTTATTGATATTTTTCTAACCTCTCATTTAAAATTTCAAAGCCCATGTATCTATGCACACAACATGATAATAACATAAGAAAATGAATGGACTTACAAGAAATTATTATTGAAGCACGTGAATTATACATTTGCTAAAAGACAAAACAAATTGGAAAAACTCACAAAACTGATAGTGGGGTTAATATTAATTCACTTACCATCCTAGCATCATTATAGTGGCATGAGGATTACTTCCAGAATATCTCTTGAAGGTTGATCCATCAATCACCTAAAGAGAATCAATTCCCAGAACTTGGTATATATCATTGACTACACTGTCCACTTGGAAACCACCATGATAGTGCCATGAGGTAGATAATTTCATCAGGAAGATTGCTTTCAGTTCCTTGTTGTCACTTGTATTTTCAGGGAGCATACTACCAATAAAAGGCCTGATAAAAAAAGTTGAGGGACTTGTTTCCTAAACCTTTTTATGGTTCTCATCCCTTCCACACAATTTTCTACATCCCGTGGATGGGAAAAATAATTGAATCTGACATAAGGATATTCATTAAAATCACGATATATAAGACGAATCTCCCCCTTGGATAGAGGCCCAAAAATGAACTCAAAAATGATGACCACATTGATATGTTTACCAAAGAGTTTATTAAATGTATATATATGTCCCTTCTTGATTGAAAGTGAATGGCATGTGAGATGAAACCGTAGATGATTTGATAAAGATTCATGGATTTACACTCACAACTCAAGGTAATGAATATTCAAGGAGTCGAGGAGAGAAAAATGTAATCCCAAATTTTGGGTTATCATCCATTCTTTTTCCAACACCATGAAAATATATAACCACGGGGATGCCTAAATATTCCAAGTGCTCATGTGGGTTGATTTCAATGATGAGAAGTAGTTGAGGACTCCCAAGAGCACCACAATAAATTATGACCTCACCTCCATTTATTAGATTTAATAGAGCCATATGAGATGCTCCAACAATGTACACATACTCCAGACATAAGCCTTGGGTTTTAACATAGTTCGTTCTCATGTTTTTCCTCAACAAGTTACATAAATGAATTATTGAACAACACAGTTTCTATCAAGAGGATGCAATACTACTGCAAAGACTTGAATATTTGAGAGAATAAAAGTCACGTACCTTGCTCTTTATCACTCTTATTAAATAGGACCCGGGAGACCTTTTCCCATATCACAATTCTAAGATTGTTGAAGTTCGTGTGCTCGAGCAGATTGGCTAAGGAATGATGTAATAAAAAAAAGAAACCCAATCAACACATAAGATAGGATGATGCAGAATGAAAGGGTTGATTGCAAAGTGTGTGAGTACTTACTTATTTGATCTTACTTAAAATTTTGTCTTTGTTATGATATTTATATTTAAATAATTAATTTATACTCATCCACACATGCCTTCTAATAGATGCTAACATACAAGGAAGATTCAATTAGAGAATTGATAGACATAGGGTTAAGTATGGGTTGTGAGTATATGTTGAAGTATCAAGGTTTAATTGAACAATTTGCATGTAGCTATGTTGTTTAACTTCCCTTGTTTTATAATTAATGGAACCAAAAGAAACCTTTATATTAATTATATCAATTGTGCTTTGTCATGGGGTATTAAACATGCTAAAAACAAGTATGGAGTGCATCCAATAGAAGAGATTTTGAGAGACGTAATGCAACATGGCTTGGAAAGAATGTGTATTGTTTATGAAACAGTCACTGCTATGGTACACTTTTTTATTTACACAATCATGTATATTCTACTATATATATAAATGTAGATATAATTATTATACTTTATTTCTATGTTTGTAGATGGAAGATGAAGAGGTGGAACATAAAAAAACAAGATGATCAAGAAAACATTCGGTTAAATAACTAAAGTACAATATTTCCTACAAGTGATGAATAAATTAGTTATGCACATAGCTCGAATGATGATAAAAATTCAAGCGACGTAGAATGATGATCAATATAATCAAATGTTACTGCAACTTGTATGTTTTGGAATATTTATCTGTGACAATCAGGGATTTTGTTTAATGAACTCGAGATATTGTTCCAATTGCACGAGGACATGTTACCAATGAGTGTAACAATTACATATTGGTTGAATTTTGATTATTGTGGACCTTTACGTTGTCCCATTTTGTATGACAATGGGTCACTTATTCATATATAATAAAATAAGTTTTTTATTTTATTGCATTGTCAAATGTTGTAAAATGTTGTGTTGTTGATTAATTAATATACAGATGATTTACATTGTTACAAATAGCATAGGTGTAATCCATTGGACAACACCTTAATGCAATATTTATATCAAACGCAATAAAAAAAATATAAAAATCAATATTATTATAAAAGATATTTGATTTTGAGATGATTAATTGAAAATATGTAAAAAAAAAATTAATTAAAATATATATATATATAAAAAATTAAAATATATACATATGGTGCACTGTTTTCTTTTGAACTCACTAAACATTGTATTTTTATCATTTATACACACTAGTGCTAAAAATTGTGAGAAATCATTGCTACCTTAAATGACATGATGTACAATTACATTTTTTTTGTTTCAAAATATTGTGGCGTGCATGATTACAATATGCACAAGTGCATACATAAACAAAAAAAGAACCAATGTTTTTTTATTTATGTGCACACCTATGAGTTATACTCAATACAATACCTATGTGTTTTACCAATACAAGCACTGGACAAAAAAAAAAAAAAACATTTGCTAAAACCTCCATCCTCCCATTTTTTTTAGTTATATGGAACATCCATTAAAACCTCCACTAAAAATAATGAAGGTTGTAGCAAAGGAGTTTTTGAAATTTTTTCCCAATCTTGTAATATTAAAAACCTTTGCTACAAAGTGTTTTCTTTGTAGTGTGTGCAATGAACACATTGTATGATATGTGGTTATCTTGAAGATAGATGCAAAATCTTTCAATGCAATTGTAGATATCCTTTAGAGTATTCTCCCCTTCAAAAACTAGGCTTGTCATAGGATAGTTTCAAAGTTCAAGGATCATGACTCTGACTTTCTCAGACTTCCATTGTACTCTTTTCATGGGTTCTTTTTTCAACAAGGAAAAAAACAGCCAAGTAATAATCCTTATAATGTTTTTATTCATCATGACAAATTGCAAAATTATCATATATCATCATTGTAATGTTATCTCTACAGTCTAAAAAATGTTATTGAAGCCAATAATTGAATAGCGAGAACAATATTGTTTTTAACCTCCTCTTGTTTCTGTTCAAAAGGCGTATAAAAATAATTCCATGTACCAAACATTCGAATTTTGTAAATAAAATTGCAGCCTTACTATGAAGTGAATATGGTTTATAGTTGCAAAATCTTCAAGGTTATTGTACTAAAGACAAAATGATGGGTTTCCAGCCTCAACGGCCAAATGCAGAGCTAACATTAAGTTATCATGGTCAACACATTGGGGTAACCAGTCCAACACTCTTGGCACAATAAGTACATGCCCATATTCAATTGGACTCATTTGTAGTAGAAATAATATGATTGATGGACATCATCTTTCAACATTCAAAACACCTCAAACACTATGTAAAAGGTAATGCCATCATCATTATTTTCACTTAATTGATAAAACAATTGTTTATATTGTTCAAAATAGGGGCCTTTTCCAAGTGTTGAACTTTGACTTTCACACTTTCTTCAAAATGGAAGAGCACCTCTTCCTGACCTACATTGTTGAAGTTGAATTTACTAGGGTTAAATTCATGATGCACCTTGGCCACTCAAAATTCAATAGGATGCTTCGTAAGATGGTGCCCTTCATTCCTGAGCAATAATTCCATAATTATTGGGGATGACCTACAATCATTTACACATAGAATTTGGGGATATAATCCATATCAAAGCTCATATTTATAAATATCACATCAAATCCATACCCAAAATGGAAGAGTTGAACATACCTTAAAGATAGAATCAATTGTTAAAAAGAAAATATTGTACAAAGGGTATTCTTCAAAAAACTGATAATTGGAAAATGGTTTTAATAATATTGATCCAAAATTGGTTTTAAAAGTATTAAAAGCATAGAAAAATATACCCATATGTATCCTTTCCTCCCATTTCCAACATTAAATGGAAAACAAGATATAAATGTTGGTACATGTTTCTTAAAAGGACATACTCATTAATGGTGATTTCCCCACAAAACCAGAAATAATATATGATTATCACCTGCCCAAGAAGCAAAGTGTCAAGGAAAGAAATATTTACCACCTCAACATCTTTATCTATGTGTTTCTCTCCAACGATGGTGTGAATTATCTTGAAGGTGTATGAAGGAAATTTAATCCTAAAATCAAATGCAAGTGTCAGAATCACTGCTGAAAAGTGTGGTACTCATATTAACATGGAACAAAATCCCAACAAGAGATATGCCACCGTGATTTTAATAGGCTTGCATTCACAAACACATTAAAAATACAACAATCTCAAGAAAAATGGTCCTTTGTGACATTAAAACCACAAATATTCAAAATTAGGCCACAAACCAAGATTTTAGATGACAAGGTCTAAGAAGAAAAAATATAGAAAACAAAAGGTCTTTGAGTTTGGAATCCAAATTCTCCAAAACAAGAAAACTAAACATCAAACCAAGTACACCAAAAGCTCCATGAAAAATTAGATCCATGGAAAATTAGTATGGAACAAAAAACATTCTTTAATTGAATTACATGAAACATGTAAACTTATCCATCTATACTAATTCTCAAACCAAAACAAACCATAAAATTCCTAAATATGACACCTATAAAATTACTGTTATGAGGAAAATCTCTCTATGGCTAGGGGTAAACCACAACAGACGAAAATTACTGTAGAAATCAACTGTAATATTAGGTATGCTATAAAATAAAATATTCTAACAAGGTAGGACAAAGATCCTACCTCATCCAGACGTTCGATGAAGTCCACCGTTGAGCACTCGACTCAAAGCAATACACCTGCAACTTGTCCTAAAAAACCAAGAAACACAAGTATATGGTGATGATGTATAATGTTAGCACATTCAATAGTATAATCCATCAACATTCATAACAAATATTCCCATGGAATAACAATTCAAATATTTGCAAGATATTAATTGGACGAGAAAAGAGTATTTCTATTAAAATGTAATCAACAGAAGTGAATGAATTACAAACTTTTGTGTCGGCATGGTTCGAAACCGAGAGACTAAGTCCCTTCCAGCTGGGCCTCCACCACTTCAATCCTCCACCAAAGGTAAAATCATATAAGAGAGACACCAAGGTTCTCAATTATGTAGGGAAGAGCTTGGGGGCTAAATAATGTGTTTAGACTTAAAAGGATAAAGGGATGCGGACTCAATATGAAGTGAATAATTTCTCCAGAGTAACTTTTCTCTCAAAGTTGAATTATCCTCTTTTCCATAGCTTGGATTTGACCCATTTATAGCCTTCGAGTGGAACTGAAGGGCCGAATCAAAACCTTTCCAGTATATGGAAGGTCAAGGATCATGGATCTCGTGACGTAACATGGAAACCTAACACCATTTTTTAATTTTGGGCACAAAACCCAATGTACATAGGTTGTAGTGGTGTAACCTGCGTATACACATGATGTATAATAGGTAGGGTGCATATATGTGGAAAAATATTGTTTTTAGCTCTGGGATTTGCAAAAAGGGACTTCAAGTCTGCATAGGGAAATGGAACAATGCCTTCTGAGAAAAGTTGCATAGGGTGAGGAAAATATTTCTATAAAAGATGCCCCCTAATGTGTGAGGTCAGACGAGTATTTGCGATGGCTGAAATACATTATAATACCCATAAGTGGAGTAATGGAGACCCAACTGGAAGAACTAGTTACTCTTGAGAATATTACAATCTGTATAATTGGACTTTGCGCACACGGCTGCCAATTTGAATTACACTGCAGATCCATGTGAAAATATACCAAATAGTTGTTCATGGCCATGAATAGGCAATACAAAGCTGGCTACATGCCAAAGGATATCATAGTCACGAACAAGGCCCAGTAAAACCAGTCTTAAAATAAATCTGAAGATATATGTATACAATGGAGTACAATATGATCTCCCATGATCACTGAAGTCACATAGGTACTGGCCGAATGAAAGATAACAATAGCTCAAGAAAGTTGCGATTATGAACGGATTTCTTCAAGTCTTCTACACAATCCACCAAAGGTGCAAGTATACATCGTGTGAATAAGGGAGTTGAGGTCAAACACGATGAGACTTCGTTTGATTACCGGTCATTAAGGTATATCATTAACAAACGTGAGATAGCCTACCGATAATGAAAGTAGGTATCAAGGCACCGAGTACATTCTTACAAGTGTGAATAAAGGTTTTGGGGTCTAACATTTGAGCAATCCATCTATAAGGATACATTGATGTATTCCCAACTATTGATGGCGAGAGAACCTACCACTAATGACTACAAGCCTCTAGGTACTCATAGGACTCTAGGTCTTATCTCTAGAATAGATCAGTTGAAGTCGATGGAAAGAGACCTGCTGAAAGGAGAGCATTGAGGCATCTCTCATCATTCAACACGAGGTACAAAACATGATATTGATGATTTGGAGGAAATCGGATGAAGAACATGTTCATGAACCAAGGAACCTGTGTGTCTTTCGTGTGTACTAGATTCAAGCAGTACACGAAAAAGACCCTCTAAATAGAAACCAATAAGGAAAATTGTTGACAAAGGTGAGGAAACCACCAATAAGGATAATGGCATCAAATACACTGCACAAATCCTAATGTGTGAATAGATTTATTATCATCGAACACAAGGGAAACCACCCAGTCAATGACCAATGATGAAATGTTGATTGTTGGGTTCAAGTTTACCTACCAATGATGAAAGTAGGACCAGGGTGCACAATAGGACTACAAATTCATGTAATTCTGAGACACATTGAGGGTATGTCCGACATGCAAATTCAAGAGTTATGAGGAATGGCTGACATAGGTTGATAGACATCCTTTGAACAAGAGCATGAGATATATGGAAGACTCTGGCAGCATAGACTCAATAATGTGTTAAGAACCAAATAACAAGATAGCATAGAAAAATCTCAGAATAAGTACTCAACTCCTTGAAAAAGATAGAATTTCATATAATAAGCCTCTTCGAGGGGGAAACCTCCTTATACACCACACAGGTTTCCAAATACCAGATGATTCCAAATGAAAATGTCTCCTTGGTATATATAGGAGACTAGTAGGTACAATTACAACTAATGGAACCAAGAAAACATAAATAAAATAACATTACTAATGTAATATGCCCCAATTAAGGGGTAATGTGGCACTATTTAGGGCTTAACATGCCCGTCCCCTTAAGACAAGTGTAGTCCGCAATGCTTGAGTAATTCTAAATGCTTCTGTATAAAAGACTCATCTTCCCAAGTGGAATTTTCAGCAGGTAGATTCCTCCACTTAATGAGATACTCTGAAATGGATCTATTCCTCAGTTTGCGAATTCTTATGTTAGTGATGGCTTTAGGCTCCAATATGATTTTTCCTTCCTCGTCAAGTTCTATAAATATAGTTTGAACTGGGATCTTGTCACCTATAACCTTCTTTAATCAGGAAACATGGAAAACTGGGTGTACTCGTGAGGATGCAGACAACTCCAATTTGTATGCCATAGTACCAATCTTTTGAAACATATTATAAGGGCCATAGTACTTTGGTGATAATTTATTATCCTTCTTAGCTTGCTTGAAGCACATCTATTTGTATGGTTGTCATCTTAAAAACACCCAATCCACTACTTCAAAACTTCTTTCACTACGATGTTGATCTGCTTGTTATTTCATGTGATTTTGTGCCATGATCAGGTTGTCCTTTAAGATATGGAGAACTTGTTGTTGATTCTCGATCTTCCACTTCTTGAACCTTATATTTTTCTTTTAGAAAAGAAGTGATGGAAGGAGAGTGGTATCCATAGATTGCCATAAATGGTGTCATTTTTGTTGCAGTATGAAAGGAAGTGTTATACCACCATTTTGCCAAGGGTAACCATTTGAACCATTGTGTTTGTTTATCAGAGACAAAGCAACGAAGGTATCCTTTCAGACATTTGTTCACTATCTCTGTTTTTCCATCAGATTGAGGATGATAGGATGAGCTATGAGCCAATTGAGTACCAAAAAAAGAAAATAATTCTATCCAAAAATGTCCAGTGAAGATGGGATCTCTGTCACTTACAATAATCTTTGGGATTCCATTTAGTTTTTGAACTGTCTCCATGAATGCGGTGGCAATTGTACTAGCTTTGAAGGGATGAGAGAGAGAACAAAAGTGTGTGTACTTGGTCAGTCTATCAACAATCACCATGATGACACTCTTTCCTTCAGACTTCAGTAACCCTGTGATGAAATCCATGGAAACCTCCTCCCAACGCTGACTTGGGATGGATAATTGTTGTAAAAGACCTAGGGTCTTAATTGTTTCCACCTTATTTTGTTTGAAAAGTAATCATTCTGCTACAAACCTTTGAACATCATTTTTAAGGCCATCCCCCCAAAAATTCCTTCTTGACCCTATGGTAGGTTTTCAAAAATATCGAGTGCCCTCCTACCGGAGAGGTGTGCAATTCCAATAGTACCTTTTGTTTGAGTTGGGATTTATTACATAAATATAAGCGATATTTGTACCATAGTGAATCATTTTTCCATGTAAATGTATCTGATGCACTAGAATCCTGCTGCAACCTTTTAATGAGAGTCCACACATTTTCATCATTATTCCATTCATCCCTCTCTTCTATTATACAATAGGGTTGGATGATCGAGATAGCACAAAGAAAGGCCTCGACATATTCATCCTTTCTTGAGAGTTCATCTGCCACAAAATTTTTCTTCCCTTTTTAATAGATGATTTCAAAATCGTAACTCAATATCGTGGTCACCCATTTTTGTTGTTCTTTTGAATATAGTCTTTGTTCCAATAAGTATTTAAGACTATCATGCTCTGTTTTGACCTTGAAGTGCCTACCTATTAGGTAAGGGTGCCATTTCTTCAATGCATGTAGTATTTCCATCATTTCCTTCTCATAAATGGGTTTGTGTAAGTACTTTCCCTTGATTGGTCGAATTTCAAAATCTAGGTGCCTTCCTTCTTGCAATAGGACAACACCAATGCCATTTCTCAAGGCATCACATTCCACAATAAAGGTTTTTTTGAAGTCTATTGTGTTCAATACAAAATCTTTGCACATCACCTCTCTAAGTTGTTCAAAAGCTTTAGTTTCCTCTAGATTCCATGAAAATGCATCCTTCTTAGTTAGTGTTGTTAAAGGTGTTGCTATTCTCCCATAGTTTAGAACAAACTTGCGGTAGTAACCTATCAAACCCAAAAATACTCTAAGATTCTTCAATGTTTTGGGAATTGACCAATCCATCATGGCCTTAATCTTGTTATGGTCTACCTTGACACCTTCATGAGATACTGTATGACCCAAATAATCTACCTCCTTCACCCCAAAGAAACATTTGGATGGTTTGGCATATAGTTGTTTCTCCTTTAGTAGTTGTAACACCTTGTCAACATGTTGCACATGATCCTCCCAAGACTTGCTATATATTAGTATATCATAAAAAAATACTAACACAAATTTACAAAGGAAGGGCTTGAAAATGGAATTCATCAACCCTTGGAATGTGGAAGGTGAATTTGTAAGGCCAAAAGGCATGACCAAAAATTCATAATGGCCTTCACGAGTTCGGAATGTTGTTTTTGGGATATCTTCTTCCTTCATTATAATATGATGATACCCTGAACGTAGATCCAACTTTGTGAAATATATTACTCCATGTAGTTCATCTAACAATTCATCAATGACAGGAATGGGAAACTTATCTTTAATAGTGATCTTGTTGAGCTCTCTATAATCTGGACACATATGCCATGAGCCATGTTTCTTGAGTACCATTACCACTGGTGTAGAGTAAGAACTTTGGCTAGGTCTAATAATGCCAACCTCTAACATTTCTTCAACCATAAACTCAATTTCACTGTTCTGGGCATAAGGGTATCTGTATGACCTGATGTTAGGAGGAACACTACCAGAAATTATTTGAATATCATGATCATGATTTCGAGTGGGTGGAATACCTTTGGGAACATCTTCAAATAATTTGGAATGATTATCAATGATACATTGGAGATCTAGGGGAATAGATGGCTTAGATGTTTGAACATCTAGTGAGCATAGTTGTGAAATTACACCTTGATTCCCCTTTTTCAATAATTTTGTCATGCCATTAGATCTTATCACCTTACTGGGTTTCCCTGTGATACCTCTTGACGCAATTTATTTTCCTTCCAATGAAAATTTCATGAAAAGTTTTTGAAAATTAAAAGCCACTATTCCTAATGATTGTAACCATTGGATTCCTAGTACAACATCAGCACCACCCATGGGTATAGAAATCATTGGACTATTCATTACATATTCCCCCATAGTAAGATTGATCTTATTGAATTTTATTGAGCAATTGATAGCTCCTCCATCTACAATCATTACTTGAAACTTTGGTGCTCGATATACAAATCAATTGAGAGCTTTGGATAATTTATAGTGAATGAAATTATGAGTACTAACAGAATCAATTAGGACTATTACCTTTTTGTTTTTGATATATCCTTCAATCTTGAGGGTTTGAGGAGTGTTGATTCCAACCAATGCATTACACGATATCGTGGGAGTCAACTCTTCAAAAGAAATCGCTTCTAAATTTTCATCTTGAGATTGTTCTTGTTCTTCCTCTTCACAATCTATGTAGAATAATTTCTTTTCACTACACTTATGCCCCTTACTGTACTTTCTATAATAGTTAAAGCATAAACCTTTTTCTTTTATTTCCTCCAATTATTGAGGTGTCAACCTTGTAGGTTGAGGTGTTTTAGAAGAAGGAACATTATTCTCTCGATAGATGCTAGGAGTGGTCCTTCTAGTAACCATAGCCATATTTTTACTTTCAACATTTCTTTCCACCCTAAATTCATTCTCCAATGATTTGGGTTCCCAAAGGCAAACCTCATGTTAAATGTTATCCCTTAAAGTTCCTATGAATACATCAATCAAGTGCTCATCTAGAATAGATGTTACCTTTATATTCAATGTTTGGAAGTTCTCAATGTGCTCTGTAACTGAACCCTTTTGCTTGAGATTTATCAATTGGCTAAAGAAGGTATTACTCCTTGTATCCTCATAGTGTGCTATCATTTCTTCCATGAAAATTGTCAAAGTGATGAGTGATTTGCAAGAACAAAGCCATCGATACCACACAAATTGATTGGGTTCTAAATATAAAGAATAAATTCATACCTTTTGTGTATGTGGCACATTATGTATATCAAAGAATTGCTCCATCTAAAGTATCCATGTGATTGGGTCCTTGCCATCAAACTTCCTCATATCAATCTTAGGAAAGTGGTTGGTATTCAACCCAAGGTTAGAGTTTATCCATTATTGATTCATCTTCCTTGTTTCCTCATCATGAATTTCATGGGATACATTTTCATTTTCAGGTGTCCTCTCTATTAGGAAAATTTTCAATCCTTCCATGATCTCCCTTTTTAAACCATCCATCTTAGTATTCATTATTGCCTCCAATTTATCTTTAGTTGAATCCATCATCCCTTGTAGTTCATCTTTTGTTACCGTCTACTTTTGTAAATAATTGTCCCTATGGATTTATTCACCTTCATCAAGAGCTCAAGTAGGACTATCTAGAGGCTTATTTAGTGTATAATTTCCCTTTTTTGGTGGAATTTTGGCCAAGTATAACTTTAAACCTTTATTTTGAGGTGGTTCTGTTAGACAATATTTCTTTTGTTGTATCTCCAAAATTTCGGCCCTTCTGGGTATGAAAATTTCTTTTTTTTTAGTTCTCTGATATTTCTTCTTTGCAATGCCACAGGTCTGATCAAAATTGGATGTGCAAAGTGGAATTTATGGTAAATTCCCCACAAATTGCTAATTTTTGGCCTTTCTAGGAGATCTCACTTGTATAGTGTTCCCCACACAAAATAATTTCTATACAATTTTGAAAATTGTACCAAAAATACTACAGATTGTCCATTATCCAATGCAACTAGTATCACTCAATTTGGATACTCAAGGAATAATTTATGATTGTTTTACCCATAACACCTTATTGAGACTAGTCAATAGGACTAGTCAGATACCCTATATTCCATTGGGTATATCTACAAATGTGAGATGACCCATAAGCTGAAATTTTTATCACAGATACCTTAATAATTTATATGAATATCCTCCAGATTTCAGTGTCTGAAATGTTACATAAAAAAATTCATAGCGAAAATTCTATGATGGTTAAATTCATGATGATTCCATAACCCTATCTTACATAGGTTGTATCTCTGAAAGTGTAAGGACTTAGGAGATGAAATTTGAACCCAACATACCTTGATCCATCCAATAAATATCAACCAAGGGGTTCCTTCTGAAACATCGTAGAAAAAAAACTATAGTGAAAATTCCAAGGTGTCTCATATGTAGCAACAAAACCCCAAAACCTTGAGCTCTGATACCAAATGTTAAGAAAAAAATAACAAGATAGCATAGAAAAACCTCAGAAAAAGTACTCAACGCCTTGAAAAAGATAAAACTTAAGATAATAATCCTCTTTGAGGGGGAAACCTCCTTATACACCACATAGATTTCCAAATACCAGATGATTCCAAATGAAAATGTCTCCTTGGTATATATAGGAAACTAGGAGGTTCAATTAAAACTAATGGACCCAAGCTGACATAAATAAAATAACATTACTAATGTAATATGCCCCAGTTAAGGGGTGATGTGCCACTATTTAGGGCTTAACATAATGAAACTTTGACATGCAGGAGACATCAATCAAACTCTCCATAGAGATTTGAAGAGTAACTAGTCGGGGGAGTAAACTCTACGTAACGAGCTCAACTTCCTAAGGTCATGATAAAACCAAAATTTTGATGACAAGTAGACTAAAAAATTTTGTGTTGTATTCAAAGGCGACACGACCACTACCAATATAAGATAATATTATTTTCCCGCCCATCTTTTTTTGTTTTTTCATAGTCAAATGAATGCTATGATACATAGAAGGAAACAAGTGTCACAAGTAAGTAATATAGTTCCAACAGTGGAACATACCTATGCTCAATGCAAGGAGGTGCACGCGGGAGATGGAAACTCGAGGGAATGTTGCCTCTTGGGTATAGGGTGTCAAGCTGCAAAGGATATAAACAAGGCTCTACTTGGATGATGATGCAACCTATTGAGTTGAAAGGCTTATAACGCAAAGGTGAGAACCGATAATAGGGTGAATATTGCAAGCAAGAGAATGAGATGGAATTACAACTTAACACCAAAAAATGTCCTTTTTCATAATCTTAGTCTACTTGGTTTTAAAAAGGGATAAAATTGCACCAAATAGACGTCCTTTCAAATCCAATTTACAAGTGTGAAAGAGACAAGTTCACTTGACATTCTTTTCACTTTTTGAAAGAGTCGGAAAAGAACTTAAATCAGACTTGTTGGGAGTCCTCTAGGTATAGGTCAGCATGTTTATGAGTAAGAAATGAGGTTCAACCATAAATTCATGTATTAGCTATAAGGGACTCCCAGTCCCACGAACAAAAAACTCTGCATGGGAACCGAATGAAGGAGGGGATCTAACTAGGGTACCCATGTTTGGTAAGTCTCTACCATTCGATAACGACACTTGTAGTTGCAGATAGAAGGTTCTGTGTCACTATAAAATGGGTTCGTACTTAAGGCATATGAGATGCAGTCATAGGATGATGCAAGTGTGCATGATGGATCGGATACCTATCCTATATGTTGGGTAACGAAAATACCTGTCCAAAGTTACGAATGGGCGACATGGCACTGAAAACCTTAAGAATCCTTGGATAAAACCACCAAAACCAGTTCCATCCATTGTCCTATTAGTCCATTAGGCCAAAATATTGTATGAAACTATCTAAAGTGGGTAAAAATTTGCTATAAATAGTAAAAAAAACAATTTAACTATACCATTTGTATTTTTTACCCAAATAGTGGATTTTGGACCAAATTGCCTCCGAATTTCAACTGTTGATTGCGGGAGCTACGAGCGACAAAATCAATGACCATCTAGAACATGTAATTCATCTTGCTCTCCTATTTCTTTTAAGTGTATTAAAATTTGTAATTAGGCCTCCTTTTTGAAGTTATTTAAGGCACAACTTGGAAACTTAGGTGTACACAGGAAACAATTTATTGGGTCGCATATACACATACTTATACATGACTATTTGAACAAAAACCATTGTATAAGAAGCCCTATATGTGACTGTGTACACTATAGCTCACATATATCTCCGTGGATAAGGTTTTTTACATGTTGCTAACTCAAAGAAGGGTTTGAATCTTGCAAGATGGTGCCAGAGTGGAGAGAAAGAGAGCATGAAAAGGTGGATGTTGCAATGGAGAGAGATCCAGGGGCCCAAATGGCCTTAAAAATATGTGGGCTATACAAGTTTTGGGCTCTCAAATGTATGAGGGCTCAAGTGAGACTGCTTCAGCTACTTGTGAACTACTGGGATCTAGATAAGGAGACCTTCAAACTTGATGTAAAACCATTAAGGATTGAAATTGAGTACATCTACTTCTTGATGGGATTGTCGTGCCAGGGTGAGGTGGTCAAACTCAAATCCCGGGGAGCTGGAAGTGGCATGAATATCGAGGATTACCCACTCATTGCATTGAATGGATCGAGAATGCAGGTATCCAAATCCCAATCAGAGAGATAAAAAATATGAGTCTCACGATTGTTGTCCTAGTGTTGACATAGATCATAGGCTCAACCTCTTTGCACCAAGCATT
Source organism: Picea engelmannii (assembly GCA_009831015.1). Classification (NCBI taxonomy): domain Eukaryota; kingdom Viridiplantae; phylum Streptophyta; class Pinopsida; order Pinales; family Pinaceae; genus Picea; species Picea engelmannii. The sequence continues at coordinate 101,759 of ML802996.1, forward strand.
GAGGCCACTTATGTTCTATTTAGTGGATTGCTGGTGACCAACAGTTTACAATTGGTGCACCTCACTGCTGGCCAACATGAAGGGACAACTGAGAGACTACAAATTGGGTAGAAAGAGGAACTTCAGGTTCACATCTATCCTTTGTAGTTTTTTATTCGAATGGGTCTAGGCTTGGGCCCTATAGTTGAGATTATTCCACCTAGACCTCACGATCTAGCCATGGCACGATGGAATGAGATGATGAGGTGGCAGGGCGGTGGTAGGGTGACAACACCCTACAACAATGAATTTTTATTCTGGTGGAGTCGGTAGGTGATGGATTTGGGTGAATAAACTTACATAAGGATTGACTTTAGAGGAGATCTAGACATGCCGTTACCACCAGGTTTTGCCTACGGAGACATAGGTATGTCACAGTTTTTTGAATATTTCATTTTTTTTGTATTTTTGCATAAGAAAACAAAAATATTTTTGGATGATGTCAAGTACTAACTAAACATGTATGTGACGCAGATGTAGGTCCATGATGGCCGAATGATATTCCATGAAATCGATGGAGGCACCGGGGAGATGAGGCAGCAGGAGGGGATGCAGATAGAGTGGTTCATAATGTGCAGGGAAACCTGTCTCATTTGATGCAGAGGATTCCCATGTTTCAGGTGGAGGATCTTTCAGAGGCTATGCAGTGGCATGTGGTAGGTGTGCCTTGTGCTTGGGTATGACTCTTTCGGCATCTCACAAACACCATAGTCTGCTATCATGACACTCATCCGACGCCACAAACGTAGATGTTGTGAATATTGTATGATCAGATGTATATGTATTTTTGAGAGTGTTAGCCCCAATTTTGTACTATAACATCATATTTTTGGGAGATATGAAATATATATAAAAACATTGATCTTTGGCGTTAGTTATGTTACAATGTGTACATTGATGTGATTTTTTTCTTTGCTTTAGTTATGTGGAAAATTCCAATCTAAAACAAAATTAGCATATACATTGGATACATAATTAGAACTTCTAGGTATGTGATGATAAGTAATAAAATAAAACTATGGTTCCAAAATTCGTACCCATAAGAATCGTTGAAGTAGAGTAGGGTCATGCACACGGTAACTGTTGTTCAACTGACATACTACTAACTGGGAGTCTAGGCAAACTTCTAATGAGAAAATACGATGTGAAATGACATCGCACAAAATTTCTATAATGATGCTATATTCGACCACATTATTCGTGGATGGCCCTAGGAAAATTCCACTTGAAGACACTAGTAGACCCTCGTGTGAGTAAACAACCCAAGTGATGGAAGCCAAATTCCATGTATGATGACTAGCCCCATTTGTGAATCCCAATTAGACCGAAGACTCCGTTGACATATTCCAACCAAGGGAAAACTTGATAAGCAAGATGAAGATGAAAACAAAGGGAAAATATATAAAACTAAAATACATTAGTATACAAAGAGTTACGGCCAAGATTGGGGGCTCAAGCATAATATCTTTTCAAATAGATCCCATTCCTGGGATCAACCAACATGTTCCCTTCATAATATTCTAATTAATAGGCTCCCTTTTCTAAGACACATTGCACGATATAGGGACCGTGCCACATGGGTTTGAACTTTCCTACCCCCAGTGGTTCTTTGGATTGATCATATAGAAGTACCAATTCACCCTTAGCGTACTGTCAAGGGTAGACATACTTATTGTATAGGACCTTGACATGTCTTTTATTCACTTTGATATTAGTAGATGTGTCTCAACACCGCTCATCTAGACTCTCTAGGTGTACGAGGCGTTGTTTGATATCAAAAGTGTAAGGTAGAAGCACAACTGCCAATCTAAGTGAAGGGATTTCACATTCAATAGGTAATACCAACTCCACATTGTGCACTAAATGGAAAGGAGAAAAACTGGTGGAAGTCTTGACCGAGGTTTGGTATGACCAAAGTGTTGGATAAAGCATGATATGCCCATCGGATATGCTCTGGCTGACAGTTTTATGCAAAATGGTCTTGAGAGACTTGTTTACGGCCTCTACTTGTCCATTTTTCTGGGGGTAGTAAGGGGAAGAATGAACATGCCTAAAACCCAATTTTGATGCTATTTCTTTAATCATTTCATTTTGAAAGTGACTGCCATGATCAGTGACAATCTCACTCGGGATTCCAAACCTGGCTATAATTTGATTGAATACGAAGAAGGGAACAATCTTACCATTGGGTTTAACTGTAGGGATGGCCTCAACCCACTTAGTAAAGTAGTCTATGACCACAATAATGTGTTGATGCACCCCAACCAAAGTTGGGTTGCAATCCACAAAGTACACCCCCCACTTGGTGAAGGGATCGATGATAACGACTAGATGGAGAGGGCCTGGATGCGAGTGCATTTTCCGAGTGAACACTTGGCAGTGGTGACACTTCTTAACCGATTTGATGCAATCTTTAAAAATAGATGGCCAAAAATAACTGGCTCGCAAAATTCTCTCGGTTGTCGCAAGCTCGGATATATGACCACCACAAGCTCCACTGTGTCAGTCATTTAGAATAGACTCAACTTCTTCATGATTTAAACACCGATGTAGGATGTTGTCTACTCCTCAGTGATACAAAGTTTTGTCGATGACAAGATCGTTCTTATATTGGTACCATATTCGTTTCCAATCATCTCGCGAGAGATGCTAAGGGAACTGCAAAGTTTGAAGATAGAGAACAATATCTCCATACCAGGGGTCTGATGATGAGACAAGGAAAATGTGTTCATCTATAAATGAATCAACATGAATAACATCCTCATCTAACCGAGGGAATTCAAATATTAACTCCACAAAAAATAGTGATTTTTTGGACTTCATAGAATTGAAATCGAGATCAAATTCTTGTAGAATGACAATCCATTTATTTTACATCCCCCCTATGATATTCCTAGTAAGGACATATTTAAATGGATTGGCATCGACAACCGCAGTAGTTTTTCAAAGAAATATGTAGTGTCGTAATCGTTCGACTACATGAATGAAAACCAAAGTTATCTTTTCAACATGAGACTACTTGAGCTCAGGGCCGACTAAGATATTAAATGACATGTTCATGGAGCTCGTCATCCTCCTGAACCAACACCATACCAATCGTCTCTTCTGACGCGGGGACATACATCAAGTAATATCTACTGTAGATTGGATACTTCAATAGAGGTGTCGATACCAAGGCTTTCTTCAAAGCATCGAAGGATTCTTGGGCTCGCTCATCCCAGATAAAAGGAGTGTCCTTCTTCAAGAGATGCATGAAACCCTTAGTAACATTGGCATAGTTCACTATAAACCATCGTAAAAATTTAGCTTTCCCCTGTAAACCTTGAAGTTGATGAATAGTGCATGGGGGAGGCAATCAAAGTATTACCTTAACCTTTAATGAATCTACCATGATCCTAGTCTCAGAGACTTAAATCCTAGAAGTCAACCTGACCTAACGTAAAAGATGCATTTATGAGGGTTCAAACAGATGCGATAATGGTGACATATTTCAAAAACTAGCCAAAGCTGTTTAGGGTGATCCACTCTCTTATGGGAGTGAGTAGCAAGATCATCGAGATAGGCTTTGAATATGTTCTTGAGATCATGAAATGTGAAGGTCATAGCACGTTGGAAGGTTACTCCAACATTACTAAGGCTGAAAGAAATCTTCCGGTATGCAAAAGTACCCCAAGGGAAAATAAATTTCATCTTATGTTGGTCCATGGGCTTAATCTGAATTTGGTTATACCTTGAAAATCTGTCCATGAAAGAAATAACTTCGCTTCCTGCACATTTGTCTAGAATATGATCGATAAAGGGTGTCGGGAAATTGTCTTTTAGACATGATTTATTCAGGTCACGAAAATCCATGCATACACGGATGGTTCCTTTATTGTTATTCATAGGAACGAGATTGGATACCCATTCAGTCATGGGAACTGGGTAGATAAAGCCAACATTAATTAGTTTTTCTACCTCTTCCTTCATAGCAGGGGACATTCTAGGATTGACAGCTCTAAGTCATTGTCCAACAGGATTATCATCCGAGGAGGTTTTAATATCATGTTAGACAACTCAACAGTTGATTCTTGGAATCTCTTCATATGACCAAGTGAATACGTCACGAGAGTCTTTGAAGAGCTTGGTGTAGATCATAATTTCTTTCGACGAACAATCTGCATCGATGTATACATTTTCAATATTGCCAGGGGTACGAGAGATATCTATCATGACGGTAGGAGAGATATTCTCCATGTTTCCTTCGGCATAAATTGCATGCGTATCAAGTGGAACTATGTCGTGATCGACTATCTTGCTCAAGGTATATCTAAACTCATCTTGTTCGATTATGGAAAGATCTGGGAGAAAATAAGAGTGATGATGCATATCATCCCAGGGCCTATCAGAACCATTCATGGCCTCTATGATAGCTTCATCTGAAGTTAAAGTCTCATCGAGGAAGTCACGTGAACACGACTATGAAGTGTCCCACATGGGTTCTAGAAAATGATCCTCCTCATCTGTTTGCGAGGTAACATGATCCAGATGAACGAAAGAGTCAAGAACAACTTGATACACAATCTTTGCTGCTGATAGTGGCATGTTCATTCCATTATGTGATTGACCTTCACAAGACACAGTTGAGGAAGGTAGGGTCCAAGGATTGTTAAAATATGAAGTGTGGAAAGGAACAAACCTCTCTAATGAAGCATACCCACTGGAAATGGTGCATATATGATGAATTGATGCCATGAAGTCAACGGTACCCATAAGGGATGAATGCATATTGACACCGATATTCTTACTTGTTGACTAAGAATTATCGATCACGGGGATTGACTGTCCAACATATGCATTGGGGCTAGCATACACAAAGGACAATTGTCCAATCACCATGATATTCCCATCATGAGGAAAGAAAAGAGTGCAGAAGACGGATGATACGATTGCAGTCATAGCATAATTCCAATTGCATCCTAGTAAAACGTTATAGTTGAGTGGTGCATCAACCACCTTGACATCCACCTCTACCATCTTCCCACCTAACTGGACTGTAAAGGCAGGAAGAATACCATGAGGGTGGAAGGAAAGACCATCAAAAGAAGTCAACAGGGTCGGAGACTGAGAAAGGGTCAGAGAGTCGAGGGATTTCCAACAGACCAGGGACATCACACATGTTGCAACACCTTCATAAACAACAATAATTTTGATGGTATACTTTGAATAGCCCACGTGGATATGGAATGCCACATGGTAAGGCAAGCAAGGATTCACATCTGTGACATCAAACTTGATAAATTTAGAGCCACAGGGATATAGAGATCCTAACACAGATAGCAAGGCATTCCTCTGTGAAGGACACATCTGGAGTACCTCCAGAGACAACATCACACAAGGGGTTTGACTCAAATCCTCCACAATAGAGTAATTTTGGGTGGCTCTAGCATTAGGATTGTGGCTAGAGCATGTGAGTACTCCTTTCAGAATACAGGGCGAGGGCTCTAGTTTTTCGATCTGTAAGGGTGTCTCTAGAGGAGGGGGGGGGACTCTAGACTAGGTACATTCTGTGGAGAACTGTAATTGTGAGATCAAGTGGCTACATTAACCTCAGATTTAACCATATTGATGCATAAACGGTCACCATCTTGGGTCGGTGGTTTTTGACTCCTACTTGCCACATTTCCGAAATTCGAGGAGCTCGACAACATGTGTTGATTATGTGGAAAAGGATTAGTCATCACGATGGGCTGTAGAGATAAAAGCCTTGCAGCTTCTGAAAGTTTGGGGCATAAATGGGTAAGGTGGTTGTCTATACAAAGCTTGCAGGGAAAATTCAGCTTTCTCCTTTCTTTCTTTCCATCACTGACATTATTATTCAAGTTCTCATTATTACCGTTGTCCTTGGGTTTATTATTATTTGTCTCACCCCTACGATTATTATTACATCTTTTTGTTTTATTCCCTCTTGGTTTCTAGTTACCATTCGTGTTGGTTGATGATTGCACATAATGTACATCCATTGACTGAGTTAGAGTGGAGGACACAGATGAAGTTAGCCCTCCTGCAGACTGGTTTAGAGACAACTATTTCAAATGGCTTGTCATTGAGTTTGTAGATTTCACAATGGCAGAGCCCACAATGCCATTGACATGAGGCCCGAGATTTTTTCTAGGTTCATAGTTTGACCTCGGTGCATCTGGAAGAATCTCATATAACATCCCAGACTGAGCATATATAATATCTAACTATTGGGATTTAAAAATTGCTTCTTCCTCAATTGTAACCCCAAATGTAGAAACATCCTTCGAAATATAAGGCAATATTGACTTAAGGAACCACTCTAGCAGGAATTATGGGGGTATGCAGGTCTTGATCAACCTTTTTTGTCTACACCACTCCTGGATGGGATACGATATACGAGAGGCTTTGTCCTAATGTAAGGTTGACAAAATTTCTAAGCCAACATCGTAACTAAATGAAAATTGGAAGTGGTTGAGGAAGACTAAGACCATCTGATTAAAGGTTTTGTATGTCCCCCTATGTAGCTTGATATAACATTTTGCGGCGACCCCCATGAGGGTGTGTTGAAACAATCTTAACCAAATAGAATCGTTGTTAAGGGAATTCAAAGAACACCAAAGGTGAAAAGTAGTGACATGATCACCAGGATCCTCACCCTTCTTTCCTTTGAATTTTGGAATATCCAAAGGAAGCTTGGTGGGGATAGGGGGCCATGTTGGATCATGACACACAAGATCATTCATTAAATTAGACAAGTCTGGCAGATTGAGCATGGCCAAAAAAGAGAGACGGGGTTGCGACATCTGGCCCCAAGCTCCCTAGAAAGATTGTTGTTGGGGAATCGCAACCCATCCACGGTTCTGGTAGGCACCATGGCCCTGTCCAATATTATAAGACCCTCCTCCAAACTGATTCATGAGGGGTTGGTTGGGCACCATTCCAGTAGGAATGTTTTGATGAGGGTTGTAAAAACTTCCCCCAGCCGGAAAGTCTACAGGTTGGGGGTTTCCCAAGATATGAAATTGACCTCCTTCGGGTATGAATCCAGAGGATAAAGGTGGATTCATCATGCCAAACATGTTAGTTATAATAAGTATAGATGAGGTTGATGCAGGAACATCGTAATCACATCAAAAGGAAGCAGACATGGAATTGGAATTGACACTTCAACACATCGAAGGAGCTGAGACGACAATTAACTAGCTTGGAAGTGGTGTAAAGACTTTTTGGAATTCTTGTTAATTAATTTTGGTTGTGTAAAATTGGGCCACTGTTTGAAATGACAAAACCATTTTAAATCCTTTACACGACTGTAAATGTAATACAGGTGTAGGATAATTTCTCATATTAGTCATTAGGTTGCATTAACTAAGTTGAGTAGGTAACCGCTTGAGTAGAAGGTAGTAATATTTAGATAGGAGGATAGAGAGCGAAGAAGCGTTGGGTCCTTGGACAAGTTTTCATTACAAAATTTGTGAAGGAGATAGTTACTGTAATTATGCTTTCTTCTGAAATGAATAGAACAGAGGAAATTGACCCAAATACACAGTGCTGATATTTTTTATAGTTTGACTGGGTTGTTATGTGTTTGTGAGTGCATGACATTTATAGTGAATGAATGAATAATTGAATTAGTTCAATTATTTCTCTTTTGTAAGATTATGTAAGGAGTGCATACAAGGCACAATGAGTGCGTATGAGAAGTCTTTTTCGACTTAAATCTCAGAAGAGATAGTGGGGAAATTCGTGTGCAGAGTGTGCATATTGAGCACAAGGAGTGCATATAGAAACAAACTTGTGTTAAAGTTTGAAAGCTCAGGATGTTGAGCGCAGAGTATGCCAGGAGGGCATCCGAAAGTATTTTGAAAAAGACACAGAGTGCAAGTGTGCACTAGGGACGAGGTTTAATTTCAATTTCCAGAAGCTCAGGAAGAGTGGTGGTTTTAAGTATCGAGAGGAAACACTTAGAAAATTTTCTAAGTTTTTAGGAGTTGAAGCGTTAAAAGGTGAAGCGCAGAAGTTGAAAGTTCGAAGGAAGAACAAGTATAGAGGATTGAGCAGAAGAAATCCTTCAAAAAAGGAATTTGAAGAATGAATAAGATCAAGGGTCAAGATCCATTTAGAAAGAGCCGAAATCTTTCAAGCCATTAGATCTTGGAGAAGTAGTGCACCGGTTAGCTGCGAGGAGTCGTTAGAATTTCGCAGGATCAAAATATTTGGAAGAATCAGAGTGAAATTCACGAAATATCGATACGCGAAATCCCGAAATCATCGGGACCGTTCGTTGAAAAGGAGACACATGGCGAGAGATCAACATTTCACTGACTCAGAGAGTGGAAAGGTTAAAGGGTGGAGTCATGAGAATTCACGAAATCAAAATTCACAAAATGATCGTGGTCGTTCATTGAGGTAGGACGCGTGGTGACAGATTAGAATTTCGTTGATTCGTGACTTGGGAAGTTGGATATAGGAGTTACAAAAACTCGTGAACTGCGAAATCATGACTTGATCACAACCATTGGATGGAGAGCTATGGTGGACCATTGATTTTCTTCGAATATTTCACAATTTTCAAACTCCGAAGTTTGAAGGAAAGAGAGTTGGTTGACTCATATAGTCGATACGTGAAATCACGGCGCACCTTTTTCAAATAGGCATGTGGTCATGGGTAGTGGTCACCTGGAGGAAGCTTACGCCTGGTGTTTGTTCATGTGGGTGAAATATTCACAAAAGGACCCGTGGATTGTTTCTGAGAGGTTCCAGTAGGGAATCAAAGACTGTTTTAGTTCAGTCTTGAGAAGATCCTAAGACCAGGAGGTTGCACAGCCCTTGGAGAGGAAGGGGGTCTACAGCAAGTGGTATCAGAGCCTGAAAAATATTTTAAGTTGAGCTCAGTGTGTTAGAAAAAGTTGAAGCGATGTCGCCAAGAGTACGTATAGGACCACCTATAGCAAATCATGTTGTAGGGAGAGAAGTGAGAGAACTTTGCACAAGGTTGGAAGCAATGGAAGCACTGCAAAGGAGAACACCTGTTGCTAAAGGTGTGAGTGATGCAGAAAGAGAAGAAATAGAAGTGGAAGAAGCTACAGGGGAAGATGCAACTGAAGAACACTTATTGAAAGTTGTTGTGAAGTTGGTAGATAGAGAAAAGATGGATTTCCCAATGTATGAAGGTAACTTAGATGCCGAAGAGCTGTTGGACTAGATAAGGTCCTTGGATAAGTATTTCGATTATGAAGAGATCGATGAAGGAAGGAAGGTGAGACATACTGTCATGAGATTAAAAGGACATGCAACATTGTGGTGGGATGAACTGTAGGCAGAAAGGAAGAGAAAAGGAAAAAAAAAAGATAAAGAATTGGGATAGGATGGTAGCCAAACTGAAGGCTAAATTCATACCTAGGGATTATTAGATAGAGTTGTTCAAAAAATTGCAAAACTTGAGACAGAGGGGTATGACAGTGAAAGAGTATACAGAAAATTTTTATAGGCTGAATATTAGGATTGGACAGAGAGAGAAGGATGATGAAAAAGTTTCCAAGTATATAAATGGTTTGAGGTATGAAATTCAGGATGAAATCAACATGATGACTATGAGGACCGTGGAAGATTCTTATCAGATTGCACTAAATAAAAAAGAAAAGTTCTCCAAAAACCATAGTCAACGAAACAGAAGTAGAGGCTTAAATAGAAGTAAGGGAATTGTTTATGATAAGGAGCTGAAAGCTAAGGATGAGAATGAGAAATCATATGGTTGCTTTGAAAGAGGAGGAAGTTCTCAAAGATGACCGTTTGGTGGGATAAATTATTTTCCTCGAGGAAGAGGAAGAAGTAGAGGAGGTGGATTTAAATGCTATGCTTGTGGAAAGACATGACATATGTCTTGGGAATGTCCCAAGAGGAAGAGAGAAGGAGGAGGAGAAGAACACATTTTTGAAGCCCAGAAGAATGTAGAAGCAAAAGCAACAGAAGGAGGACAAAATCTTATGATGAGGAAAGTTCTTCTAAAGCTAGAGAAAGGAATAGAATATTTAGTTCAATGAACGAGGTTGTTCAAGACTGCTTGTAAGAAAAAGGACAAATTTTGTAAGATGATTATAGATAGTGGGAGAAATGATAATTTAGTATCAACAGATATGGTGGAGAAGCTGGATTTGGAGACAACTGCACACCCAAGTCCATACAAAGTATCATGGTTGCAGAAAGGACATCAAGTAATGGTAAGTCCACAATGCAAAGTTGAATTTAAAATAGGAGGCTATAAATATGAGATTCTATGTGATGTGATTCCCATGGATGTTTGTCATATTTTGTTGGGGAGACCATGATAGTTTAATAGGAATGTTATTCATGATGGGAGAAAAAATACTTATACTATGGAAAAGAATGGTAGAACCCACATGTTACTACCAATAGAAGAGAAGACAGAAAAGGAAGAAGCCAACACAAGAATACTTTTCATGAGTGGTAAGGAACTCTTGAAGGAGATCAAGAAAGATAAAGAAAGATCAAGAAAGATCAAGAAAGATCAAGAAATACAATTTTTTGTAGTAAGGAAGCCAAGAGTTATCCTTACCAATACTTCTATGGATGATTTACCTGAAGAAATTCAAGAATTGTTGGAGAATTTTACTGATATAGTAGTGGATGAGTTGCCTCAATCCTTACCACCTATTAGGAGTATTAGCCATCATATTGACTTGATTCCAGGAGCTAGTTTTCCAAATAAAGCAACTTATATGTTGACACCTTGAGAGAATGAAGAAGTTAAGAAGAAATTTCAGGAGTTGTTGGATAAAGGTTTAGTCAGGGAAATTCTAAGCCCATGTGCAGTGCCAACTGTATTGAGTCCAAAGAAGGATGGAGGATGGAGAATGTGTACAGATTCTAGAACTATCAACAAGATAACCATTAGGTATAGATTTCCTTTACCCAGGATGGATGATTTGATGGACTGTTTGAGTGGAGCAAGCTATTTTTCAAAAATAGACTTGAAGAGTGGATATCATTAGATAAGTATGAGAGAGGGAGATGAATGGAAAACATCAGTCAAGACAAATGAAGGTTTGTTTGAATGGTTGGTCATGTCATTGGGTTTGAAAAATGCTCCAAGTACATCTATGATGTTGATGAATGAAGTACTGAAGGAATTCATAGGTAAATTTTTCATTGTATATTTGGATGATATATTAGTTTTCAGTAAAACATAGGAAGAACATTTAAAGCACTTGACATTAGTGATGAGGAGATTGCAACAATAAAAGTTGTTAATAAACTTGAAGAAAAGTTATTTTATGAAGACAAAACTGATATATTTGGGTTTTGTGATCTCTTCAAATGAATTGAAGATGGATCCAGAAAAGGTGAGAGAAATCAAAGAATGGCCATCACCTAGGAACATATTTGAGGTGATAAGTTTTCATGGTTTAGCAAGTTTTTATAGAAAGTTTATTATAAATTTTAGTGGTATATGTGCACCCATGATGGATACTGTGAAGAAGAAACATAAGTCTTTTAATTGGACATAGGAGGTTGAGAAAAGATTCAGAGTATTGAAAATGAAGATAACAGAGCAACCATTTCTGGTTTTACCAGATTTTGGAAAGACATTTCAGGTGAGTTGTGATGCAAGTGGAATAGCCATTGGAGCAGTTTTGAGTCAAGATAATAGGCCAATTGCTTATTTCAGTGAGAATTTGAATGATGCTAAGGAGAAATATTCTACATATGACAAGGAGTTTTATGCAGTGATTCAAGCTTTGAAAAAATGGAGGAATTATTTAATTCCAAAGGAGTTTGTCTTGTATAGTGATAATCAAGCTTTGCAATTTATTACTAGGCAAGATAAGTTGAATCAGAGACATGCTAAGTGGGTAGAATTCATGCATAATTTTAATTTTGTCCTTAAACATATTTATGGAAGTGCTAATGAAGTTGCAGATGATTTGAGCAGGAGAAGTTTGGTTATACAAGAATTTCAACTGAAGACCTTAGGGTTTGAACACCTTAAGGAAATGTATCAGGAAGATCCAGATTTTAAGGAGGCTTATGAATCATATGAAAATCCTTTGTTAAGGGATAACCACTCATGGTAAGAATATTTGATCCAAGATGGATTGTTGTTTAAAGGAAGCCAATTGTGCATACCAAGATGTTCAATAAGAGATAATTTGTTGAAAGAAAAACATAGTGGAGGTTTAGCCGAAAATTTTGGTCATGACAAAAAAGTTGTACAAATGAGTAGTTTGTATTATTGGCTAGGTATGAGGGTAGATGTGAAGAAATTTGTAGACCGATGTAAGATTTGTCAACATGAAAAAGGGAAGAGACAAAACACTGGGTTGTATCAACCATTGCCTATTCCAGAAAAGCCTTGGGATGTAATTAGTATGGATTTTGTATTGGGATTACCTAGAAACCAGAAGGGAAATGATTCCATATTTGTTGTGGTCGATATATTTTCTAAGATGGAACATTTTATACCATGCCAGAAGTTGTGAGAAGTTGTGAGATTTCATGGATTGCCCAGAAGCATAGTTTCAGACAGAGACACTAAGTTTGTGGGACACTTTTGGAGGACTCTATGGAAGAGGCTGAGAACTAACTTATCTTTTAGTTCAACATATCACCCTCAGACAGACGGACAAAAATAAGTGGTGAACAAGAGTCTAGGAAATTTTTTAGATTTTAGTTACTGAACAAGGTCGTCAGTGGGATTAGATTCTGGCACATGCAGAATTTGCATTTAAAAATTCAGTTAATAGGAGCACTGGAAAAAGTCCATTCGAGATATTATATAGAAGACAACCAAGAGGAATTTCATAATTGAGAGAATTGAAACAATACGAATTCAGGAGCGTTGGAGCAGAAGATTTTTCTACAAAAATGCAAAGACTTCATGATCAAGTTAGGAGGCAGATATAGGATAGTAATCAAAAGTATAAGGACAAAGTTGATCAGAAAAGAAGGGAAGTTCAATTTGAAGTGGGAGATGAAGTTTTATCTCATTTGAGGAAGAAGAAGTTTCCAAGAGGAACATATAATAAGTTGAAGATGGAAAATATAGGACCATGCAAGAACCTTAGAAAATTTATAGCAAATGCTTATGAGATAGAATTGCTAGACAATGTTGGGATATCACCGATATTCAATGTTGCAGATTTGTATCCTTATAACAGATATGATACAACAGAACTGGATGATCAGGAAGAGATTCAATGGGAAGAACATATTCCTATAGTAGAAAAACCTCATATGGAGAAAATTTTAGAACAGAGAGCTGGAAGGAAAACTAGAAGAAAGATGTATCCTGAATATTTGGTAAAGTGGAAAGACCACTCCGTGGAAGATTCAAGGTGGGTAACTGAACCTGATATTTTGAAGCATGGAAAAACAGTGCGAGAGCTCATGGACAGGAGTCCATGAGTATTTTGGCCAGAGGATTATATGATGTAGGAGCATCATAATCACATCCAAAGGCAGCAAACGTGTAATTGGAATTGACACTTAAACACATCGAAGGAGCTGAATCGACAATTAACTAGCTTGGAAGCAGTGTAGAGACTTTTTGGAATTCTTGTTAATTAATTTTGGTTTTGTAAAACCGGGCCACTGTTTGAAATTACAGAACCATTGTAAATCGTTTACACTACTGTAAATGTATTACAGGTGTAGGATAATTGCCCGTATTAGTCATTAGGTTTCATTAACTAAGTTGAGTAGGTAACTGCTTGAGTAGAAGGTAGTAGTATTTAGATAGGAGGATATAGAGCGAAGAAGCGCTGGGTCCTTAGACAAGTTTTCATTGCAAAAGTTGTGAAGGAGATAGTTACTGTAATTATGTTTTCTTCTGAAATGAATAGAACAGAGGAAATTGACCCAAATACATAGTGATGATATTGTTTACAGTTTGACTGTGTTGTTATGTGTTTGTGAGTGCATGACGTTTATAATGAATGAATGAATAATTGAATTAGTTGAATTGTTTCTCTTCTATAATATTATGCAAGGAGTGCATACAAGGCGCAAGGAGTGCATATGAGAAGTCTTTTTTGACTTAAATCTCATAAGAGATAGCAGGGAAATTTGTATGTAGAGTGTGCATATTGAGTGAAAGGAGTGCGTATAGAAACAAACTTGTGTTAAAGTTTGAAAGCTCAGGAGGTTGAGCGCAGAGTATGACAAGAGGGCATCAGAAAGTATTTTGAAAAATACACAAAGTGCAAGTGTGATCTAGGGACGAGGTTCAATTTCAATTTCCAGAAGCTCAGGAAGAGTGGTGGTTTTAAGTCTCGAGAGGAAACACTTAGAAAATTTTCTAAGTTTTTAAGAGTTGAAGCGTTAAAAGGTGAAGCGTAGAAGTTGAAAGTTTGAAGGAAGAACAAGTATGGAGGATTGAGCGGGATAAATCCTTCAGAAAAATGAATTTGAAGAATGAATAAGATCGAGGGTCAAGATCCATTCAGAAAGAGCTGAAATATTTCAAGTCGTTAGATCTCAGAGAAGCAGCACACTAGTTATCCACGAGGAGTCATCGAAATTTCGTAGGATCAAAAGATTTGGAAGAAGTAGAGTGAAATTTTTGAAATCCCAAAATCATCGGGGCTGTTCGTTGAAAAGGAGACATGTGGTGAGAGATCAACATTTCGCTGACTCGCAGAGTGGAAAGGTCAAAGGGTGGAGTCATGAGAATTCACAAAATACAAATTCAAGAAATGATCATGGTCATTCATTGAGGTAGGATGTGTGGTGACAGATTAGAATTTCATTGATTTGTGACTTGGGAAGTTGGATATAGGAGTTGCGAAAACTGGCAAACCACGAAATCATGACTTGATCACAGTCGTTGGCTGGAGAGATATTGTGGACCATTGATTTTCTCTGAATATTTCACAATTTTGGGACTTGGGAGTCCGAAGGACAGAGAGTCAGCTGATGCATGTAGCCGATACGTGAAATTGTGACGAACATTTTTCGAATAGGTGTGTGGTCACGGGTAGTGGTCACTTGGAGGAATCTTATGCCTAGTGTTTGTTCATGCCCGTGAAATTTTCACAAAAAGACCTGTGGATTATTTCTAAGAGGTTCTAGCAGGGAATCGAAGACGGTTTTAGTTTAGTCTTAAGAATATCCTAAGACCGGGAGGTCGTGCAACCCTTGGAGAGGAGGGGGGTCTGCACCAGAGGTGGATGTAAAGGATGGACCATAAGCAGTATCTTGTTTTCCCAGTTGGTTACTCCATCCAAAAGAATTAGGAATAGGATTAGACTCGAGGTTAAAAGGAGGAAGGCCTCCAACTGTAGGATTCATTTGCAGGACATGGGTACCACCAAACGAGAATGGAGTATGTGGAGGAGTTGTGCCCCCAAGTCCAATACTAGTATTTAGACTAGATGTTGGGATGGAGGTTGAAAATTCTGATGTGAAATTTGACATACCATAAAAAAAAGGACTAGAGGCCATAAGGATGGACTGGAAATTGTAACCCGGTGAGTGACCAAGGGACTGTTGTTGGGAAAAACAACCTACGGACTAGCAAATAGAGTTCAGACTTTGCATGCAGATTTGACCGAATAGAAATTACTTTCTACCTACATCCCTAGATTTAAATCCCCTTTTCTCAGTAAATGCATGGAGAGATCCACCTACCTTATTACCGACGTTCGATGTCGATCCTCTGTTGTGCTTAATTACTTGTTCGCAATGCTCCTTCCAAAGATGACCTGCACTCAAGACAAACAACAACTATGCATGCATGCTACTTCTATACTCACGGGTTAGAAATCAAACATAAGCTAATAAAATCATATAAAGTTCATGAATTGGGACGGGAATAGCATTCTCTTTATTACTTAAAGTGAGTCAACTTACAAAATTTGAGACCGGCCACCACTCCTTGAACCTGATCCTGGGCTCCTCTTCTTATGTCCTTCAACTGCTTTGCTTTAAATCTCCTTTGGCATGAGGAAAGGCTAAAGGGTTGGGACAATGGAATATGTAAATGGGTAGAGTTTCTTTGCTATATTATTTCCCTCCTCCAAATGGTACCCCTACCCCTTCTTTTATAGGCTAGAAGGAGATAGGTTTTTGGACGAACCCTCGGCCATGCATGGCCGTGAGTTTCAGTTAACTCACCCATAGATTTTTGTTCTGTCGGCAACTTTCCTTTTTTCGTGCTTTTGTAGGTACACACGGGCTATTGTGAGTTAGCCAGCGTGTACACACGTGCAGTAATGGGTTAGGGCACATGGGCCTTTACATAAGAGGATTTTCAAAGAGTTATTCAACAGAGTTTTGGCAAAGAAGGGATATGAGTTGACCTGATGCTAGGTAAGCATGTGTGGTGCAATTTAGGGTTATAACAGGGACCCAAAAGGGTTCATGGCTATAGGTTGAGTATTCACTATAGGACAGACAAGGGTGATGATAGGCACTTTCAACAGTACAATCATTGTGGTTGAAGGTGTCGAAGGGGTATCGTTAACTATAATAGGTATGGGAGTTGAAGAAATTCCGGTATATTTCTGACTCAATTCAATACTCATCCTTGTATGATCACAAGTTTGGTAAGTGGAGGTGTGTGTAACACCTTTTATAACTTTATGTATTTTAGAAGGAAAAGATTCAAAATGCGGTGGTAATTGTAACAAGCGGCGAGACCTATGGGGAAGTTGGTCTAGCTCCACGATGACTCAAGACTCGAGATATAAAAAAAACAAATATTAAGGCCAACTAGTAATCAATGATCACACCAAAATAAAACAAAAGGACAAAATGCACAGAAATAGGATAAAGTGCCTGAAAGGGGCCTCCCTTCCTAAAGTAGGTATGCCTCTCCCAAGAGGGGCCTGAGACTCCATACTAAAGATCAGAGGTATCAAAATTAGTTATAAGGTCCCTCATGGGATTCACAACCAGTTGGTAGATCCCCTCGGATATGTAATCATCCATAAAGGTTGTGTGTTTTCCAACCCTTATCTGACCTAGGGTACCTACAGAATAACCCTTGTCAAGAAACTAAGAAACCACAATATAACCGATGCGCAGGAGAATAGTCATAATTCAGGTCCACCGTATGGGCAGGGTAACAAAGCCCAAAATCTTGAAAGCACCGCCTCTCACAAAGGTAAAGTTACTAGAAAGATCCCCATATACGAATAGATCCCCATAAATATATCTGACGCTAAGAAGGTATTGGGGGGATATCCCCTCAACCAACCTCACGCGACCTCATTCTTAACTTGGATGTAAGCGGATCCTCCTGACGTCACCAGTTATACAATGGATTTCACCACTCCCTTAGTCAGACACATATGTTGATTTAATAGCCTTGGATAAGTTTAGTCACAAAATCCTATTCCAAGGCTCTAAATCCTAATCTAGTTTGTTCACCCTAGAAAATAAAATAATTTCTAATCAATTTTAAATTATCAGCATTGATTTTAGTGGCCTTTCTTACTCCAAAAAGGTGCGGTCGTGAAACTAATGATGTTATGACTCAGCAAGTAAAGTAAATGAATATGAATAAAATGCAAAGTCCTAACTTCAATTCCTAATAAATGATAAGATTTTCAAAATTCCATTTTCAATTTAGTTATGCAATTCCAAATAAGTTGCAATCTTTCTATACATGTACTAAGATCAATGATAAGGACCCAAAAGATCAAATGCCAACAATGCAAAATGCCTAATATTTTTTTATTTTCAATATAAAAGACTGAAAATGCAAGGACTGAATAGTAGCTTGATATAAAAATTCTATTGTATGTAAATAGAGACAAACCAAGTAGGATATCAAGAAGAAAACACCAAGCCCAAGATGCAAGAACAATCAAATGAAAAGGATGATGAGAAAGGAACCGCCCAAAAATTCAACCAAATTAAGGTTTCCTATCATTCCACAGACACTTAACAATCATAATAGAGACCCAAGAAGACTCAACAACCATCAAAACTTACCCAGCAAGCATCAAACCCAACAAACAAGTAGAAAATGATGATGTACATGACCGTTTAGGAGAAAAGTGCATATATACACATCTTGCATAAGGAAAACACACATATGTACGCAACTGTTAGGAAAAAAACCACATATATGTGTTAAAACACATCCAAGCTAAGGAGAAGGCTAAGAAACTCAGACTCAGAATGAACAGAGGTTGTCAAGAAGTCGGAAGACAAGAAACTCAATATAAATGAGAGAAATTAAAGGAGAAAAACACTCCAAACCCCGAAAAGAAGATTCCATCCCGAGTATGGTTGCCAATTATGTTACGAGGAAAATCTCTCTATGGCTAGGGGTAAACCACAACATATGGAAATGACTGCAGAAACCAACTCTGATATCAGATATGATATATAAGCAAATATGCTAACGAGACAGGATAAAGAGCCTACCTCGTCCAGACGTTCGATGAAGTCCACCGTTGAGCACTTGACTCAAAGCAATACACCTACAACTTGTTATCAACAACCAAAAAACACAAGTATATGGTGATGATGTATAATGTTAGCACATCCAATATCATAATCCATCAACATTCATAACAAATATGCCCATGGAATAACAATTCAAATATTTGCAAGATATTAATTGGATGAGAAAAGAATATTTCTATTAAAATGTAATCAACAGAAGTGAATGAATTACAAACTTCTGTGTCGGCATGATTCAAAATCGAGAAACTAAGTCCCTTCCAACTAGGCCTCCACCAAAGGAAAGCTCATATAAGAGAGACAATGAGGTTCTCAATCATGTAGGGAAGAGCTTGGGGGTTGAACAATGTGTTCAGACTTAAAAGGATAAAGGGATGCAGACTCAATATGAAGTGAATAATTTCTCCAAAGTAACTTTGCTCTCAAAGTTGAATTCTACTCCTCTTTTCCGTAGCTCAGATTTGGCCCATTTATAGCCTTCAAGTGGAACAGAAGGGTCGAGTTGGAATGTTTCTAGTATATGGAAGGTCAAGGATCATGGATCTCGTGACGCGACATGGAAACCCGCCACCATTTTTTAATTTTGGGCACAAAACTTGATGTACGCGGGTTGTAGTGGTGAAACTTACATATACGCATGTTGTATAATAGGTAGGGTGTGTATATGTGGAAAAATATTGTTTTTAGCTCTGGGATTTGCAAAAAGGGACTTCAAGTCTGCATAGGGAAATGGAACAAGGACTTCTGAGCAAATTTTCACAGGGTGAGGAAAATCTTGCTATAACAATTACCAACGAAACATATGATGAAAAACAAATCCCTTAATGGGTTTTGGAACACATACATATATATGTGATCGTTATCAAAGTTTATGAATGGAGGCAAGTTTCCACTACTTATTGACAATTCACTAAAGAATTGTAGACCTAAACCACAATCACAGAGATTGCTCTTAGAATTATGTAAACACGGCAATTGAAGACTAAAAGTTCAAGCAACTATTGTCCATTTCTTGATAAAGATAAAATTAAACCATAATATAATGGTAGATAATGTAGAAAGTTAGAAATTCAAACAAACTAAAGAGCACCCTTACAAGAATATATAGCGTACCAAACATGCATAAAATGCAATCTAGCACAATTCTATGGCTAAAGAAGGAAACAATAACCAATATCAAAGGAATTAGTGTCTATGATCCATAAAGCTAACAAATTTAACATGCTAAATGCCTCAATAAAATCCACCAACCTCAAAATTGGCATTTCTAATGAACATAATTCATTAACAAATCTGCATACTTCCATATTTTTCATTCCAAAAAGATAAAACTGTGAGGCAATGAACATTGTTAGAGTAAACAATCAAAATAGAAACCACCCTAGAATGTATTGGAATTGAACAAAATC
>ML802996.1:121694-135018 GCA_009831015.1 Picea engelmannii
TAATGAACATAATTCATTAACAAATCTGCATACTTCCATATTTTTCATTCCAAAAAGATAAAACTGTGAGGCAATGAACATTGTTAGAGTAAACAATCAAAATAGAAACCACCCTAGAATGTATTGGAATTGAACAAAATCCCCTTCTTTGGCAAAAAGGGGATAAACAACAAATCAAATTAAACACTTAAACACTGTAAAATAGGAAATATGAACTCTGGAAATATTTTATTTCAAAACTATCACTTGGAAACATCTCTCAAATAAACACAAGCTACCTTCCAAATATATAATCTAATAGTCAAAACTAACAAAATTGAAAGATTACATGCACAAAACTAAAAAATCCAAATAGATTGAATTAGAGGGGGGGGGATGTGTACAAAATATGATTGTTGAAAAGTGTAAAAGGAGGGTAAGAGTTTTACCTAGAAGTTTACCAATGTTATCAAAACTAGACTGGTCACTAAATCGATGGAGCCTTGAAACTAGAAATTAGTCGAAACCGAAAAAATCTAGGAACAAATCGGGATGACCAAAAAATACATAAAATATTCAAATTTTGATAAACAAAAATACATTTATGGACTTCCTTGTTAATCCAAACAATTAGTCACAAATGCGTAAAGTTTTCTCATGTATATAGAAAGTAAGGTGCATATAACCAAAATAGCATCTAGTGCAATACACATATGAACCAAAATACATAAACAAAGAGGCTCTAAATGGTTTCTAGAGTCCAAAAAAAATCATGATACAACAAATAGGGATGATTTTAGGAGCTAGATTTCACTCATGGGCTAATTTTCCATGGTTTTTGCAAAAAACATATTCGTTATTCTAAAAATGATTCGCCCAAATTTTATGGGATAAAATTATTTTAACTTAAAAATCACCAAACATTTATACAAACTTATACAAAATCCTTAGAAATTTGAATATTTTTACAAAAATATTGCCAAACATGTATAGTTGGCATATGAAGGATTAGTAAGATTCGCCAAGGTTTCTACATTTTAAAATAAATTTCCATCCTTAAAATCATCCCTGACAACAAATAACTACATATCATACAAATCATTGCCTATAGTGGGATCTTCATCATCAATAGCATCCTCTAAGCATTAAAATAAGGTAGAAAAAGATTAACATGCCTAGAATCAATGATTTTTCTTGAGTGAATGGTACTTTTTTTTCTCTCATGTATATAACAAGTAAGGGTGCACATAAACAAAATAACATGGAGTGAAATACATATTTGAACCAAAATACATAAACAAGAGGCTCTACATGGATTCTAGAGTCCAAAAAAATATCATGTTACAACAAATAATCACATATCATCAAAATCATTGCCTATATTAAATGTGAATTCCATGTTGTCATACAAGATAGAATCTAATGTAATCATCACAATCTCCTCCCAATCCTAAAAACTGTTAAGTCCATTAAATTTAAGGAAAATGATAGAAAATAAAAGACAAAGGAGAATGTACCATTAATTACTGGGCTTCTACTTTTTATTTATTTATTTATTTTTTATTTTTTAATTTGGGGTAATTTTTGTCATCCCATAGGTCAACATATGGATTAGTATGGAACCGCCAGTTTTGTAAAAAACCTGTTGTTTGAGGCATTTGATGCCAGTCCAGTACAAAACTGATCGGTTCCACCATACAACATGAAACTGATCATTTCTGATGTAAACCCTTGATTTCAACCGACAACCCCTATAAACCAATCAAACCAACTTCTTTTGGAAAAACTAGTTCAATTCTGATAACACTATCTAAAACATAACATTGAATAGTAGTCTAAATAATTACGATAGCAACCAAGCACTTCATGTCCCTCTTGGTAGTTAGGGGTAATACCAGACCACCTCTTTATGGTCAACAAGGATGTTAACCACAAGTAAGAATTGATGGATGCCTAAATTAAATTAAATTATCTCTCCCTCTCACTCACATTTATCATTATATTCCTTTCTTGGTAAGGACTAATAATATGCAAAATAATGGTGTCATACTACTTCTAAGTCCTTATAACAATCTTATCTCTAAAGGGATTGACGTATTAAAATACAAATTATGCAAAACACGTTTCAAAATAGTTAGAATTTTTACTTCACTCTCTATGAAGTAGAGAAACATCCATTGGTACATTAGAATCTCGATAATGTAGAGACACATCCATTGGCACATTATAATGTTAAGAAAGAGACAGAAAGAGACATGAAAAAAAAAACTTAAAATAATTAGCAATAAGATCCATTATTATCGCCCCATACTATAGTAACCATTTTTCATTTGGGTTTATCAATGCTATTTAATTTGGGTCCATCATTGTACACAAATAATCTGTTTCATATGTTAATATTTAAATTATGTTACCATTTTTCATTTGGGTTATCAGTGTTGTTTAATTTGGTTCCCTCAATATGAAATGGACCAATATTAAAAGAACCCCATAATTTTGAATAGTGCTTAATGTTGTCTCATCATCGAAAGGTCTTAAAGAGCTTAATGTTATTGTTGGAGGGAGCATAAATCCCTGTGATGCACTTGAATGGGTGTTTGTTAGAAGAATTGTTGGGATATAAAATATCGGTTGTTGAGACTGCATATTTCAGGTGCAATAATGGTTTTCAAGGTGTTGAATCCATTTATGCATTAAAAAAATGTAATTTCGCCAACAATTTTATAGTTAAATTCCAGTAATGATTGCGAGAAAAAGTAAAAAAAATAAAAAAAAATATTTAAAATTTTCCTATAATAAAATGTAAAAAATGTTATATTACAATGAGATATGAACCTTGATGAAGGTTGCATTCACACCTCACTTCTATAGACTAAATAAGTTATGATTGACCAACCGATTTTGCATATATATATATAATATTAACACCTTACTTTTACACATGTAATAAGTTAGAATTGACAAACTAATCTCTCTCTCTCTCTCTCTATATATATATATTCCCATTAATCTAAATACAAATATCTTAAAAACAAATTTGAAAAACCTTTTTATACATATAGAACTTCATAGACCACCCATGATTTAAATTATTGTTAAAGAAAAAATATTACATATTAAAAGCCTATTAAACTTGTACTTAAAAAGGCATTAAAAAACCAAGTACCACATACAATGAAGACCCACAAAAAAATTCAAACACACCTTTTAATGGTGTTAATGATGCCTACAAAACATTAAAACACACCTTTTAATGGTGTTAATTGAAGAGCAAAAAGTAACAGTGCCACATCGATTTTAGAACTTGTACCCAAAAGCAACAATATTTTTCATATAAAATAAACCACCATACAAAAAATAAATTCTTAAATTTTATGGATCCACCCTAAAATGCATAAATATTTCTTAATTTACATTTGGAATTATCCTTTGAATAAGAATTTCAAAATGTTATATTCAATAGCTTTTACGTCCAAACTCTAATCCATTGTGTTATGAAGTTGTATTTGTATTTGTTTGGAGAGATGTTAGGTAGTTGTTAGCTTTGTATTTGTTTGAGAGATGATAATTTGTATTTGTATTTGTTTTTGTTTTTGTTTGCGAGATATTAGATCTTGAAAATAGATGATGAATGTTTTACAAAACGTGAAAATAAAGTGGTGGTTGCTTGCATTAAAGAGCTTGAAAACTGAATGGTGGCTACCTTTATGAACATGAATTCATTATGTTATCAAACTAAAGTCAACAACCCTAGAATTTCACATGACGAAATGGACAATTTAACATTCTCAAATTCGCCCAGTATATCCCATAAATTTAAAAACAATTTATATTAAATACCATAAAAATTTGGATCTACACCACAAGAATTCTCATTCTGATGGCATCACTCAAGACCATCTAAACCATGGAAATCCTTTGTATTAAAATTTTTGATAAGAGAAAACAATTCAATATTGTCTTAGACATCCTAGTGTGTATACATTTCTATGAGGCATCTTTTGACTGAGGCTGTGGCAAAGAAGCCCTTCACTTTTCAAGACAATGACAACAGTTGTGCCCACAATGAGTATCTAAATTTCACTTTCTGCTAATCTTGAAGTGGTATTGTTGAATTCATTGTACTTATAATTGGGCTCAATTGGTTCATCTTGTGAGGATTTAAAAAATTTGACAGCCTCTTATTTTAACATTTTCCATCCCATGTATATGTGCACACAAGAAAATAATCACAAGAAATGGAATGGAATTACAAGAAGAAATTCTTATTGAAGTAAGTATGAAAGTGGTGTTGTTGAAGTTATCATGATTATAAATGGGCTCAATCAGTTCATTTGGTGAGGATTTATCTATTTCCCATGTATCTATGCACAAAACATGAAAATAACATAAGAAAATGCATGGAATTACGAGAAATTATTATTGAAGCAAGTGAATTATAGATTTGTTAAAACACAGAACAAATTGGAAAAACTCGCAAAACTAATAGAGGGGTTAATATTAATCCACTTACCATCCCAACATCATTATAGTGGCTTGAGTATTACTTCTATGAGACTTCTTGAAGGTTGATCCATCAATCACCCAAAGAGAATCAATTCCCATAACTTGGTGTATATCATTGACTACACTATCCACTTGGAAATCGTCGTGATAGTGCCACGAGGTAGGGAATTTCATTCGACAGAATGCTTCCAGTGCCTTTTGGTCACTTGTATTTACAAGGAGCAGACTACCAATTAAATTCCTTGTAAAAAATTTTGCAGGAATTGTTTCCTGGACCCTTTTTATGGTTCTTAGCCCTTACACACAATTTTCTACATCCCGTGGATGGAAAAAATAATTGAATATGACATAAGGATATTCATTAAAATATTGAGACCTAATATGGAGCTCCCCCTTGGATAGAGGCCCAAAAACGAACTAAAAAATGTTGACCACATTTATGTGTTTACCAAAGAGTTTATTAAATGTATATATTTAAGTCCCTTCTTGATTATAAGTGAATCACTTGTGAAATGAAATACTAGATGATTTGATAAAGCTTCTTGGATTTACACTCACAACTCTATGTAATAAATATTCAAGGAGTTGAGGATAGAAAAATGTAATCCCAACTTTTGGGTTATCAGCCATCCCTTATTCAACACCAGGAAAATATATAACCACGAGGATGCTTAAAGATTCCAAGTGCTCACGTGGGTCGATTCCGTTGAGGATAAGTAGTTGAGGACTCCCAAGATCACCACAAGAAATTATGACCTCGCCTCGATTTCCTGTATTTAATAGAGCCATATGAGATGCTCCAACATTGTCCACATAATCCATGACATAAGCCTTGGTTTTTAACATAGTTTTTTATCCTTCTCTTCATCAATAAGTTATAGAAATGAATTATTGAAGAACACAATTTCTATCGAGAAGATGCAATACTACTGTAAATACTTGAATATTTGGGAGAATAAAATGCACCTACCTTTCTCTTTATCACTCTTATTGAAGAGGATCTGGGAGACCTTTTCCTGTATCAAAATTCTAAGATTTTTAAAGTTTGCATGCTCAAAGATATTGGATGAGGAATGGCGTAATCCTCTGCTGTCAAACGTTGTACCCCAAGCTTTAGTTCCTTCAATATGGTCCAATATATACTTGTTATAAGGATATTATCTATCTTGGAGAAGGCCATCTATAAAGGCCCTTTTCCATTGTTTGAGAGCAGAACGAAATACCACAGAGTCCTCCACCCACTGGTAGGATTGATGAACAAGGGACTCCTCCCACCCTAAATCTCATATATATGCTAATTCTTCTCTAGCGTAGAAGCCAACGCTTATCGTGTTGATTCCACCAAGAACTATTCCTCTCTCATTATCGACACCATCCTTAGACTTGAAGCTTTATATGGGATCATCATTGGGTGTTATATTAAGGACATTATAAATGAATCCTCATTCTCGGTAGGCTATTGGTAGGGTATGGCCCAACCCATCCCATTCCAGTAACAATACTATGTAATTTTGAGACAATGTGGTTGCTAATTTGTAACATGTTGTTCCTCTGCCCACAATGATGTAGTTGTATAACTGCACATTCGCCATCGAAGTAGTGTCTGAGAAGACAAACATATAAGATGGATCCTCTGATTTGCAAATAAAACAAGAATCAAGAACCAAGATCAATATCAAGAAAAAGAAAAGGAAAAGGAACTTTGAATATCGTTCTCTATCTACCTGCTAAGGAGATATTGTTCCCCAGAAGGATGTGGAAGATGAAAAAATGCAGACCAAATGCACTGTCCATTGTATTAATGAAATGAAGTCTACAAAGAGAATTGTTGTTGTAGTTTTCAGTTCATAGTTATTCGTGTTGAAAGATTAACTATTCCACCACCCAAAAGATGACTTATCTCAGCCAATCAAATTGCGAATAGGTGACCACTTTAATCGTTGAAGTTCTAAAAGGTTATCATTGCCACACTGTTTCATCTTTGTCCGATCAAATTTCAAAGGGGTAATGAACCATCAATGTTCTAAAAATACAAATTCAATTTAGGCACAACGAAGTGGCAAGTTAACTGAATAATTGCATCAATGTATATTTCTATGTAATCCTGATTTTGAATATGAGATGAAATAGACAAAAAAAATTGACATTGTTGACAGGGGATTTTATGCTCTGTTCATGTTTGAATCCGAGTTTTTAAAATCATGTTAAATGTTCAAATTTGTTGATGTTGATATAGAGTATTTGATTTTGTTGTAACAAAGTAATTTCTTTTTGTTGTAGCATGCATAATTTGTTTTCTGTATCAATTTGAAAACTCCATTTAAATTATTATGTTGTGCAATGCTTAGTTGCAACATGCTATTGAGTTTTAGTACAAAAGTATTGGGTTGATTTACTGTTGGAGGGAATGATTCATTGAGCTATTTCACTATTGTAATCTGAGTTTTAGTTTGTTGTTGTAACTCCCCTATTTTGTTGTAATTCTATTTGATGTAGCTTATTATGTAGATTAGAATATGCATAACAGATCTATTTTATTTTTGTTAGAATAGAGTATCGATTTTAGTTTATGATGTAGGGGTGGTTTACTAAAGTCTTTGTTGTTATAGATCTTTATCATTTGTTGAAATTGTTGCTGAAACAGTTGTTAAAACTGTTGTTTTAGCTTATTGATGTTTTTACACAATGCTAAAATGCTTTTTGGAACTGTTTGTTGTTTCTTGAAGAACTACCCTGCATCCTTCATTGTGGTATCAGATCTAGTAATATTTCTAGTTCCTCATTGTAACTGAGTATAGTGATTTGAAATTTGATCTGAAATGGATACAAACAATAGTTTGACTCAATCACAGATTCCATCTTTGACTTAAAATAATTATGATACTTGGTTTATCATAATGAGAATAATTTTGTGTTATCAAGGTATTTGGGAGTTTGTTACAATTGGTTATCCATAGCTTGCTGACCAAGAAACAAAAATGGCTTTGAAAAATGTTGAGCGATATTTGTTGAAGGAGAACAAAAAGAAGGACAACAAAGTCGTTGGTCGTATTCAACAAGGCCTAAATGAAACTATATTTCAGAAGGTGTCAAGTTGTTTTTCTTCAAATAAATCTTGGGAAACTCTTGAAATCAACTATCACGGTGTATCCAAGGTGAAGACTGTTAAGGTTCAGAATTTGAGAAGGGATTTTGAAAATTTGAAGATGAAGGACAGTGAATCAGTTGATAGTTTCATGACTCAAGTCATGAATGGTGTGAATCATCTAAGGAAGTATGGTGAAGAGATCTCAAACAAGAGAGTGATTGAGAAATTTCTTAGATCTTTCCCAAATAAATTTGAATATGTAGGTGTACCCATAGAAGAATTTAAAGATATTAGTCTAATGCATATTGATGAATTATTTGGTTCTCTAATTGCTCATGAATTCAAGATGTCTAGATATGATAATCCATTAGAGAATACCTTCAAATTCTAGTTGCATGTTACTAGAGGTAGAGGAAGAGGAAGGTCTAGTAGCAGAGGAAGAGGAGGCTGGACTGCTAATCATAGAGACAACAAAAATGATTTAGAATCTAGAAGAAAACTCAATAAAATCCTCCTAGTTTAAGGGGGAGTAGATCCTGGCAGCAAGGAAATCATATGTATGATAAATCTAAGTTACAATGTTATTATTGTAAGAAATTTGGAAATTATGATAACAAGTGTTGGAAGAAGCAAGCAAATGTTGGAAAGTAGTTTGCACACATGACAAAGGAGTCAGAGGATGACCAGAAATATGTGTTTCTGACTTGTAATGTCACCCAGGAAAGTTCAAATGATGTTTGGTTTTTGGAAAACGGATGTAGCAATCACATGACTGGAAATAAAGACTTGTTTTCCTATTTAGATACCAGTATTCAGAGTGAGGTAAAGTTGGGTAATGACAGTAAGGTAAGAGTTAATGGTAAAGGTGTGATTCCTGTTTATACTAAGAATGATGAAATAATAAAAATAAATGATTTTTATTATGTACCTGGTATGAAATTCAATCTATTAAGTTTTGGACAACTTATAGAGAAAACGTACAGAGTGTTATTCAAGAGAAAGGTATGTACAATTTATGATAAGTATCCAAGTAAGTAGTTGATTTCTAGGGTAGAGATGACAAAGAATAGAATGTTTCTTCTTATTATGATAAATTATTTGTCTGATTCTTTGAATGCTTATAAATATAAAGATTTAGATGAGTCATGGTTATGGCATTTGAGATATGTCCATTTACATTTTGGGGGTCTATATTTGTTTCAAAAGAAGCAAATGGTGAAGGGGTTTCCCAGTATTCAGCAACAAGCAAGCTCGTGTGAGAGTTGCATACTTGCAAAGCATCATAGGGACACAATTATTTCCGTAGTTCCGTACAAGGCTAAATCTCCATTGGAACTTGTTCACACATACTTATGTGGACCGGTGCTAACACCTTCATTGAATGGTCATGTCTATTTTATGACTTTTATTGATGGTTTCAATCGAAAAACTTGGGTTTATTTTCTAAAGCAGAAGTTTGAATATTTTGATATATTTAAGAGGTTTAAAGTTATGGTTGAAAAGGAGAGTGGAAAATATATTAAAGTATTGAGATCAAACACAGGAGGTGGGTATATACTAATTGATTTCATGGAGCTTTGTCAGTCTCATGGAATCAAGAGACATTTTACTACTCATTATACTCCACAACATAATGGAGTAGTTGAAAGGAAGAATCAAACCATTATGAATATGGCTTGAAGTATGTTGAAGGAGAAGCATATTTTGAACGAATATTGGGGAGATGCAGTTATGTTTTCAATATATATTCCGAATAGGAGTCCAACTAAGTGTGTGAAAACCAAGTTCCCTAAGAAGCTTGGAATGGTAAGAATAGAAGTGTATCCCATTTGAGGATTTTCGGATGTGTAGCTTATGCACATGTACTTGAAGAGATGAGGATAAAGTTAGATGAAAAAAGTGAGAAATTTGTCTTTATTGGATACAATGAGGAGTCTAAGGCATATAAAATCTATAATCCCGTCACTAAGAAGTATGTTATCATTAGAAATTTTGAGTTCAAAGAAGAAGAGGCTTGAGATGGTAGTATTGATAAAGTTGTTTCAGGGGGAGCTTAAGTATCCCATGGAGATGATGATGGAGATGAGCAAGTTGTACAGGGTGGACAATTGATTCAATAGTCACATACACCTACAACAAGAACTCTTGTAAGACAATCACCAGGAGACAGGCCATCACAACTAAGAATTCCCAGAACATATGAGTGCGGTGAGCCATCAAGTCATGGTGGATAGAAAACAAGATTAGAGGTAAGTGATTAATCAAATCCTACTTTATCTTCATTAAGAAACAAAATTAGAGGTTAAAATGCTAGAATTTTAAAACAATTGTATGATCAAAATGATGAAGTAGATAAAATTTCAAAGTTTGCATTAATTGTACATGATCCTGTAAATTTTGATGAGGCTGTTAAAAAATAAGTTTGTCTAGAATCTATGAATGCGGAAAATGATGTCATAGAAAGTAATAACACTTGGGAACTTGTAGAAGATAAAAATTGTATTGGTGTTAAATGGATTTACAATACCAAGTTAAATGTTGAAGGTGAAGTTGAGAAGAACAAGGCAAGGCGTGTAGCTCAGGGGTTCAGTCAACAACCTGATATTGATTATAATGAAACTTTTACACCTGTAGCCAGGCTTGATACAATAAGAATGGTGTTATCCATTGCTGCTCATAATAAATGGTGTATGTACTAGATGGAATTTAAGTCTACATTTTTAAAGGGTTTTTTGGAAGAAGAGGTTTATGTGAAACAACCTCCAAGATATGAGATTGATGGACAATAAGGTAAGGTCTACAGGTTAAATAAAGACGTGTATGGATTGAAACAAGAACCCAGAGTATGGTACATCATAATTGATGAATACTTGAATGGTGAAGGATTCAACAGTAGTCCAAGTCAGCCAACTCTGCGTACAAAGGTAATTCATGAAGGTAAACTCTTGATTGTATGCTTGTATGTTGATGATTTGATTTTCACCGTAAATATTTCAGTAGATGAGTTTACTACAACCATGGAAACTGAGTTTGAAATGACCGATTTAGGAATGATGAAATATTTTTTAGTCATTGAAGTAAATCAATCTGAAGATGGTATTTTTATTTGTCAAACTAAGTATGCAAAGGACATATTGAAAAGGTTTAGGGTGGTGAACTATAAACCAATTGTAACCCCAATTGCAACTGGCACAAAACTAAGTAAGAATGATGATGGGTCACGTATTGATCCAACTTTGTATAAAACACTGGTTGGAAGTCTTATGCACTTGACAACAAAAAGGCCTGATATTGTGTTTGTTGTAAGTTTGATTTCTAGATTTATGGAGTCTCCGAAGAACACCCATTGGAAACATGGACAGAGGATTCTAAGATATGTTGTTGGAACAACAAATTATGGTGTCATGTACACATCGGATTCAGAGTTTAATTTGATTGGATATACTATAGTGATTTTGCAGGTTGTGTAGATGACATGAAGAGCACATCAGGATATGTCTTAAGATTTGGATCAGGAGTAGTAGCATGGGCATCAAAGAAGCATCCCATTGTGACTTTATAATATTCTAAGGCAGAGCATGTTGCAACAATGACAATTGTATGTTAGACTGTGTGGATGAGAAGGATTATGATTGAGTTGTTGCTTGAAAAACAAGAACCAAATCAATTTTTTTGTGATAATAAATCAGTCATTACTCTATCACATAATCATGTTTTCAACTAGAAGACTAAGCATATTGATAAAAAAATATCATTTTATTCGAGAGTTGATAAAGAGTGATGAAATTTATTTAGATTTTTATAGATCTGAAGATCAATTTGCAGACATGTTTACAAATCCCTTAAAAAATTAATTGTTTGAAATTCACAGAAAGAACATTGGGGTTTGTGAACTGTAATAATTTTTTTTGTTTGACAACAATCTAGTATTGCAAAGTTTAGTTTTTTGGTGAAATGATTAAGGGGGAGAATGTTGGAAGATTAATCATTCCACTGCCCAAAATATGGCTTATCTCATCCAATCAAATTGTGAAGAGGTGACTGCCTTAACCGCTGAAGTTATAAAAGGTTATCACTGCCACACTGTTTCATCTTTGACCGATCAAATTTCAAAGGGGAAATGAACCATCAATGTTCTAAAAATCCAAATTCGATGTGGAACAATGAAGGGGAAAGTTAATCGACTAATTTCATCAGTATATATTTATATGTAATCCTGATTTTGAATATGAGATGAAATAGACAGAAAATTTTGAGAGTGTTAACAAGGGATTTTATGCTCTATTCATGTTTGAATATGAGTTTGTAAACTCATGTTAAATGTTTAGATTTATTGATGTTGATACAAAGTATTTGATTTTGTTGTAACAAAGCGATTTCTTTTTGTTGTAGCATGCGTACTTTGTTTTATGTATCAATTTGAAAACTCCATTTAAATTCTTATGATGTGCAATGTTTTGTTGCAACATGCTATTGAGTTTTAGTACAGAAGTACTGAGTTGATTTACTATTGCAGGGAATGATTCATTAAATCTATTTTGTTGTTGTAATCTGAGTTTTAGTTTACTATTGTAACTCCCATGTTTTGCTATAACTCTGTTTGTTGTGGCTTATTTTGTAGATTAGAATATGTAGAACATATCTATTTTATTGTTGTTAGAAAAGAGTTTTTATTTTAGTTTATGTTGCAGGGGTGGTTTACTTAAGTCTTTGTTGTAATAGATCTTTATCATTTGTTGAAACAGTTGCTGAAATTGTTGTTGTAGCTTATTGATGTTGCTACACTGTGGTGAAATTATTGTTGTAATTGTTTGTTGTTTCCTAAATAACTCCCATACATCCTTCAGTTCGCTAGCATGAATTTATTCACCCACAACGACCAAAATTGAAAGAATGAGAATATCAACGAAGTCTCAGAAAAGGACAGTTTAAATAGAGAATGGAGGTTTGACGTTGACTGACGTAGATAGTCATTAGGCCATTCAAAACTTGAAAAAATTATAAACTTCATAATCATTAAGAATGACNATTGAAAGAATGAGAATATCAACGAAGTCTCAGAAAAGGACAGTTTAAATAGAGAATGGAGGTTTGACGTTGACTGACGTAGATAGTCATTAGGCCATTCAAAACTTGAAAAAATTATAAACTTCATAATCATTAAGAATGACGTACATTCAGGGGTGGAAGGTGCAGGGGGATTCATCTATGATGGAAAAAAGGTAGTTGATTTTTCCTGGGGCTTGGGAAAAAATACCAATAATAGAGCATAAACTCTAACAGTGTACATGGGTTTAAAAATTTCTCATGCACAAAGTATCCAAACTCTCATGGTGCTAGGGGAATCCGAAATAGTTATAAAGGACCTTCTTGGTCTCTCAAATACTATAGCTCAATCTTCTAACAACCTCTGTCATGAATAAATACCTTGAAACAAATCTTCATTAAAATACTTTATTTCCCTACTCGCCGCTCTCAAAACATTGAAGCAGACTGCTTAGCCAAAGTAGTGAAATCCTTAGAACAGAGCCACCTCATCAATAATCAAATCCCCTCACATTATTATCTCCCTTAACCTTCTTCATTTGAACCGTCTCCCCATCACAAATCGGGACCTATTCCTTTTGAACTCAAAAACTCCCCTATCCCTCCCCCCTACTCCCCTCCCCCCAGTCCCCCCTCCCCATAACCCTCCTCTCCCCCACTTCCCCCTAACCCTCCTCTCCCCTCCTCTTCCCCCCTTCCCCTCCC
>ML802996.1:135039-145154 GCA_009831015.1 Picea engelmannii
CCTCCTCCCCATGTCTTCCAATCATCTGCATGTACTCCATTTATATTTTTCAGAGCTTCACTCGCCCCTCTTGACGTTTTCCCGTATGCTCATGGCATCAACTTCAGCTCTCTACCCTACGCGAACTCAACTCAAATTGTGGCTGGATATGGCACCTTGTTCCATCAAGGGTACATCTTTATATAAATCTTGGCTCCTCTAGCTATTTTCAGTGCCATCACATTGAAGTTTAGGATGCTCTTCTTACAATTTGGTTAGTATTCTCTCCCTTCTTATTTCAATTGTGTACATCGATTCTATAGTGCCTGTCTGATCATTCTATTCATGAGACTCTACGTCAATATGTGGATAAGATCAAGAGCCCCCTGCTCTTTTCTAACTTGTGTCTCGGAGAAACTCCAAGAACAATTTTTCTCATTATGCATAGATGTTAGAAGATTAGAGGAGTGCACAGACTCTCAGCACTGTGAGTTTCAACGAGAAAACTAGAGACTGAGAGAGGAAATGGAGAACCTGCAAGATCAATTGCACCAACAAGAAATATGACATAACCAAGAGTTGGCAATTTCCCTTAGGGGAATTAACAGAAACACAAGGAAAATTGGGGTAGTTTATCAACAATTGGCAAATCCCCCAATCCACCCACAAAAGCTAGAGAATTCTATTGGCTCTGGTGATTCAAGGCTCTCGTCCACCTTTCACTTAGTTTCCATCAATGGTCACCCCTTGACCCCTTCAGTGCAAGGACAAGAATAATTTCACCATACAGAGGCGAATCCAATGGT
Organism: Picea engelmannii; assembly: GCA_009831015.1. Taxonomy (NCBI): domain Eukaryota; kingdom Viridiplantae; phylum Streptophyta; class Pinopsida; order Pinales; family Pinaceae; genus Picea; species Picea engelmannii. Next base: position 135,825 of record ML802996.1, read on the forward strand.
ACAACAAGTGTAACAACAGGAAGAACCAGGGCCTCCTCAAAATCACTAGTCAGGTTTTAAATGAAATGTAAAATTTTGTTACTTTTGAACATGTTTGTTGCCATTTTTACTTGGAAAAATAGTATCTCTTTTGGACTGGTTGTACTAGTTTTCCTAGATTTCCATAGACAGTTAGATTCTCAAGAAAGCAACAGAGGCTTTTTTACTTTTCCATATGTAATTTGTGGAGATCTGATGCTCTTTTTTAATATATAAATCTCCAACTGTTTCTATTAAAAAAAATAATGGCGTACATTCACTTAAACTATTATCATCATAGAAATCCCTTCATATAGAATGGACCATGTCATGGAAATGTATAAATTACTAAAATACATTGATGTTGAATCCTCAAGTATAAAAGTTGTTCAAGATAAATATCACCCTTTCATGTTCCCTAAATACTCAAAGATATAGCTAACTTGCCACATATCCCAAATCCATCTAAGAACACATGACCCCTACATCCTAAAATCATAGAGAGAGACCTAATAATACTAAATCCCTCAAAGTTCCCTCAAATTATATCAAAGTGGCTAATGTGAAGAATCTTAAAAGTGAGGAGAGACTTCCATGTGGCATCCCCTTCAAGGCATCTTACAACACATCTCTCTAGGTCATAATCTTTCCCCATGTACAAATATCTAAGACTCTAGTCCACCATCAATTTTACACGTTGTCCAATGGAATTAAGTGCATGCACTTAGTTCCTCCAAACTTTGTCCAATTAAAGGATCTAGAGATTTCTTCTAGCTTCATATATTAAATGACTAAGGACATAGATAATACAAGTAATAAACATGACCTACCTATAGAACTTTCAAATTTTTGGTGAGGTTCTTTTAAAAGATAAAATCCTTGGATTACCACCACAACAATTTTTTATGGATTTTTTCAATGCACTAATCCCACATAATAAAAGGGGAAATATCATTCCCAAATGGTATGTAGAGATATCTCACAATATCTATTGGTATTACCCTCCTCTATTGTCAATGTACTTAATTCGTAGTTTCATCAAATTTAATCGAAAACAATTTTGGACTTGTTTTCACTGAAGAAAGTACACTTTATGTCTTGTAGGATGCATCTAATCATCTCATGCCCCCAATGACTAAATATGGATCCAATAAAATGAATATAATCAAATCATAAGATAAGTGGTTCTTGAGGACCATATTACCACTTGGGATCTAAGTATCTCGTATCCTCCTATGCATCATAGCTACTTTTAAAAGATATCAAAGAGAAACAACAACTATAACATAAAGATATGGTGTAAAATAAATACCATATGTACCTAATAGATGAGAAATGGTGTAAATGGATTACTGTCCTTTCCTAATATATCTATGCATGCAGACCCAATTAGACAATTCATCATTAATGGATATCAATGTAGAAGCATCAATAAATAGAATGTGCACCATATCCATAAATTTAGACCCATTGCCAACAAAATTAGCATATGATGGATTAGATCAAGGTTTATTCACCATGACTTATGTGTTATGATGGATTAGGTTTAGCATACTATGGGTAACAAAGAAAAACATGGTACAATGTTGCATTCATGGATGATTTAGCTTGTAGGGAGGATGACTCATATTAAAGGGGCATTAAGCCCCAAGTCTTAGCATACATTACATTGAATATGATTATGTATTAAATGTAGATCATGTATTATCTTTATAGTATAAAGTTTAATTAAATTGAACATAAAAACATAAGTGATGCATAGATACAATTTTAAGTGTGTGTTATATGTACATAATAATTGGTTAGGTGGTATATCTAACTTATGAATAGATAAAAGAAAAATCTAATGCAAGAGTCAAGTTGGACTTTACATTTATCTAAGTTCATTATGTATGTGATTTTGGTTTCATATTGTAGTGGACTCTTGAATATCAGTGTTGATTCTTTAAAAATTTTATAAATGTTGTCATAGTTAGATTGAATTGTGGGAAAGTGCAAACCTCATGTTCATAGAAATGGTGGTTATAGAAGCATGCAGAAGAGAAGATGTAGACTTCATGGGTGGATGATAGTAGAATACAAGATCATCCTACTTGAAAATATCAAGGCATATCATGTCGTCTTATGAAACTGAAAATATTAAATGTTTTTGGAAACATGCTTGTGAGTCATCATTATATCTAAATGCATACATAATTGTGGAAGCAAGTCATTGATCATGTCAAAGAAAATTCATTTTCCTTCACCATAAGGTTGGTTGTATTTTGTTGTTGATGCCAAACGATGATATCGATTGATTTATTGGATATCCTATTCATATAATGTTCATCTCTTGAAGTTTAAAATATTAAGTGATTTTGGAAATATTCTTTTGAGTCATCATTATTCCTAAAACCATATGGGTGAGTGAACAAAGTTGGTGGACGAAAAAGTGGAAAGGGGGTCAGTAGGAATGTGCACTTGCAGGAATGCATGTGCATTCTTAGGAAAATGCATGCGTTCCTAATCCTATAGGTTTGGCAAGGCCCAAACCTCCAGTCAGCATGTCACGTAGGTTCGTCCATAGGAACATTCACACTTCCCTGTTGTGCCCTATTTTTAAGGGACCGCGGGTGAGTTTTGTGCTCATTTTCACACCGCGCTTGTGATTTTTTCAATTGGAGAAAGAAAACATGACTAATATATGAGGATAAAAACTTGGTATCTTTCCACCGTGTCCATTGCAAGAAAGGTATGGTTGATTTTTTATCATTTCCTCTTGGCTTTGCAAAAAATACAAAATAATTAGTCATAAGTTATGGATGTAAATCCCAATGATATTGAACACTTATTAGCTAGGTTCACTACACATAATTCATACTTGAATGTAAATATCTCAACAATTCACTAATCTTGTATAAGTTTTTTTCAATTTCATTGCAAAGATAACACATAGGTTTTCTTTGTTTTACAAAAAACTATGTTAATGATTTTGTTGGGATAAAATGAAATTGTTGTTTGTAATACCTTTTTCATAATTCCACTTATTAAATTTAATTTTTAAAATGCAACATATGTTATAAAATGGAACCCATAGACAATGTAAATTGTCAACCAATAGACCAAGGAGAGGAAAACCCCAATGCACCATAACCACCCAAATTAATGAGGGGTTGGAAACATTAAGAAAACTATTAAATCAATTAAGGGGCATGAGAGAACAAATAAGAGAGTCCTTGGACACCTTTTTGGACATCATTGTGAGGTCCATTGCAAGTGTCCAAGGGAAATTGACTTCTATTTTCTGAATATAGGGAAAGAATGTTTGAGTATTACAACATTGGATTGGAAAGAAAGCAAGTTGGAGACTTGGGTACATCAAAACAACAATTGATGTATGTTTTTATTGATCCTCGATCTCAACAATAACCACATGTGACCAAGAAACACATTTGCAATGACTAGTGCGTCCACCCACAAATTAATGAAAAATGGATGGATAGGTGGTACATCGTATTTGATAAACCTATATTCAATAACAGGGAGGTGCCTTTATATTTTTTATGAAAATTGCGGGATGAATTTATTTTGGGTCAGCATGTCAACTACTTCGACATTGATGAATTCCATGGGGTAGGTCGAGGGTATACACATGACTGAGAGCATGCTTGGAGCAATCTCGTGTTAGGTCCTTGCCCCCCCCAGCGAAGGACTAACCCCCATGTTCAGTATCCTCCTGTTGTAGAGTGCTTGCAGTAGGTATAATTAGTTATATCATCATTGAATCAGAGCCTAGTGCAACATGGTAGCTTTGTTGCAATATCTTGAGAGGAGGTGTCTATCGGTGACATTGATAGAGGGGTTGGAGCTTCACCCCATACAATAGAGTGGAGTGAGGAGAGGGAACATGGACATTACAGTCATCCAAGTGAACCTCACATATTATTTAGTTACAGGTAGACCAACTATGGGCCTATGGAGGCCAATCGATAACATAACTTCATGGAGGAGGTTAGTATGTTAATCATCTTTGTTTTCTTCATCATTATATATTTATATGGTATTGTATTTATTTATATCATTATATCATTATGTTGTTTTGTTGTTGTTGCGTTCGTGTAGTAGACCCTCTACGCCCATGGATGCATCAGTGCATGTCTCCACCACTGATGAAGCAATAGAGGCAGCCTGCTCATTTGGCATACCCCATACACAAGTATGTGTCACATTTGATAAATTCACCATGGTCATTTCTTTGTGTTATGACATCCTCTAACTTTTAATGTTCTTGTTTTTTTACAGGTTGTGGGACTAGCTGATGCCAAGTAATGTCCATCTATGATGGACAAGTCACCTGCATCACAGGTATCATGTGTAGAGTTAAATACCATTTAAACATCAAATTTGTTGTATTTATGTTGTTGAATTTTACTATTTGGTACTAATAGTTCAATATTATTAATATGTATGCAGGTTATTGACATATTCGCTAGATATAGTACTATTCCACTCCCTGGGCACCTGGCCTTTGATCATGGGTTACCTTACTCTAGGCTAAGGGAGTTTCCATCACTTATACAACATGTGGGGGTCTATTGCCTCCCACACACAACATATTTCTTATTCAGTGCATCCTCAGTGTATGCACCCATAGGCCACCCATCTACACCACCTATTCCATCGCATCCATCCACATTGGATGCACCTATATGCCATCCACCCCCACCACCATTTCTATTGGCCCCATCCAGCAAGGCTACCACAATAGAGGTTTCCTCATCACATTTTTTATAGTCAAGTGCTCCACCTACCAATGAATCTCCACCGAAGCCTGATATATTCACGGTGAGATAATGTGTTGATGATAATTTTTTGTGTATCATGAATTTTATTTTATGCATATTTGTTTAATTTCGATGATTTGATCCTTGTAACTAACGTAGGGTGGCATCACTGAGTGATTATGGTAGAAGAGGAGGGTAACACCCTCACGATTGTCAGTTCCATATGCGGTGATTTGTTTTATGTTAAATTACAAAGTATCATTTTGTAAGTCTTTTAATTCATTATGGAAAAAAACTTATAACAATGTTTTTTATTTGTGCATTCTATGAAGCGACAAAGCACGCACATGCCCAAATCCACTCGAGGTGCTTCTTCAAGCAAGAGAAGAAAGATAGATTTCTAGGATTCTCTTGAGGGTGGTGAGGGTGGCAGTGGTCAATGTTTGACCAATTATTGCCATTTTGTATCTAGGCCACCATATGGTTGTTTTTTATGTTAGGGAACTTGCTTTCATTTTGTATATTGGGAACGAGGTTCCATTTTGTAAAAAATGTACAATTTAGACAATGTTGAATACACACACACACACACACACACACACACACACACACATTTCATGGCACACTTTTTATGAATCTCATTGTTTCTTCATTTTATGTTGATGAATGTATGAATTTCAAAGTGTATGAATGTATGTTTTTTTTCTAAAGTGATTATAAATACTTGTGTTACACATTAACAAATCTCTTATGGTGGAAAATATTACTAAGTGCTAAATCCATAATCAATTAATGGTTATCATTACCTAAATTTGACAAAGGTTGAAGTTCCATCCCAGTTAAGACTCCAGGAACCAATAGGATAACATAATCACAATAGAAATAAGAGAGTTGAAACCTCACAATAATCTATCCAAAATGAAGCATGGTTCATTATAATTGCAATCACAGCATGTTACAAGGGTTTCTTAATACAAAATCAACACATAAAATATGAGTGCACAATAAATTCTCATATCAAATGAAAATATACCTCAAATTCTCCATTAAGCTTGCCAAAATGTTCTACAATGTATCCCAATAGGAGAGCTTCTAAATTCTCAAATTCTCCACCCTTTACAATGGAGAGAGAGAATTCTTCTTTATAGAGTGAGTCTCTTCTCTTTTACAATAAAATATTATTATTTGCTAACTAACTCCATGACAAGTCAAATAAATATTATAATAATGAATACGTTATATCTCTCATCAATCCATGGTTGACCATGTTACAACATGTGGACATTAGCCTCTCGAAAGCAATTCACCCTCATACAAAAATAGTAGTAGTATACACCAAATAATACTCATGAAGGGAACACACCACCAAAAATAGGCATCAACCCAATTCAAATGTCAAGTGTCCACATGTAATGTTCCCTCCAAGAATGTGCATGCATGCAACCACTTCACATGTGTGAATTCCAAGGTATCCAACTCCATGGATGAATGTGCAAGATGCCAAGTGGATGGGGCATCCATAACAAAGTATGTGATCAGTACCTAGACTTGCCTTGCCTTGCTTTCCTAGCCTTGCCTTTCCTTTGCTTGCCTTTATTTCCTATCCTTGTCTTTCCTTTCCTTGCCTTGTGTTCCCTTACCTTGCCTTGCCTTTCCTTGTCTTACCTTACCTTCCTTACCATGCCATGCCATACCATGCCTTTCCTTGAATTTCCATGCCATGTCGTGCCTTTCCATGTCATTCCATTCCTTGTCTTTCCTTCACTTGTCATGACATGTCATGTCATGCTTTTCCATGCCATGGCATGACTTTCCTTTCCATTCCATTCCTTTCCTTGTGTTTCTTTAACTTGCCTTTCCATGCCATGCCATGTCATTCCTTTCCTTGCCATGTCATTCCATGCCATGCCTTGCATTGTCTTGCATTTCCATGCCATGTCATTCCTTTCCATGCCTTTCCTTTCCTTGGCATGCCATGCCTTTCCTTGCCATGTCTTGCCATGTCATTCCTTTCCTTGACTTTCCATGACATGCCATGCCTTTCCTTGCCTTTCCATGCCATGCCTTGGTCACCTCAGCACTATAGCCATTTAGATATTGCATAATTCATATCCATGCATATACATTACAAATTTCATATGAGAATCCTTATTTATATTAATGTTCAATTAAGAAATGTTTATTTATTCACATGATGCCTTGCATATATTATACATTCAAAACATAATTTTGAACTAGTATCCACATACCAAATTTACACATTTCAATTTGCATGTTTAAACAAATCACAAAACGATCATCATCATAAACACATAACAATAAAAACAATATCTTGCAATACATAAATAGATCCAGATGTATACATATCAAATTTATATATGATTATAACTAAACCCAACAAGTACTAAGAAATGAATCACTAAGATAATTAAAAATCAAAGTTCTATCCTTCTAAGGACAAAATATAGGTTGTTACATTTACAAATCCCCAGGACATAACTATGATCTAAAATAGACTAATCCCTCCTTCCATGTATTTCCATGTAGCTTCCCATTTTAACCTATACAACAATAAATATATACCTTTCCATAACAATATGTATGGAAAACTTAAAATCAAAATGTCGATTGCAATGAAACAAGAATCACAAAAAAAAGAACATTTCTCATCCCAAGAAATAAAAAAACATTTTTTGTAGGGACATATGACGTAACTTTATATCAGTAATTTCATTTCCACACAACAATGTGATTTTTCCTTGCCATGTCATTCCTTGCCTTGCCTTGTCATTCCATGTCTTGCCTTGTCTTTCCATGCCATGCCATGGCATGCCTTGCCTTGTCATGACATGCCTTACATTGCCATGCCATGTCATTCCATGCCATGCCTTTCCTTGCCTTGACATGCCATGAAATACCTTGCCTTTACAATCCATGCCTTGCCTTTTTTAACCATGCCATGTCATTTCCTTTCCATGCCATTCCATTCCTTTTTTTTCCATGTCATGCCATTCCTTGCCTTTCCATGCCATGCCTTGCCTTGCCTTCATTTTCCATGCCTTGCCTTTCCATGCCATGCCATGTCATGCCTTGAATTTCCTTCACTTTCCATGCCATGCCTTGCCTTTCCATGCCATCTCATGGCATGCCTTGCATTGTCATGCCTTTCCTTTCCTTTCCAAGCCATGCCTTACCTTTCCATGCCATGCCTTGCCATGCCTTTCCTTTCCATTCCATTCCTTTCCTTTCCATGCCATGTGATTCCATGCCTTGCCATGCCTTTAATTTACATGCTATATCTTGCCTTGCCATGCCATGTGATGCCTTTATATGCCATTCCTTTCCATTCATTTCCTTTCCATGTCTTTCCTCATCATTCCATGCCTTGACTTGGCATGCCATTCGATGTCACGCCATGGAACGTCTTTCCTTGATTTGCGATGCCTTTCCTTTCCTTTCCTTGCCAAGCCATGCATTTACTTTCTATGCCATGTCATGACATGCCTTTCCTTGCCATGCAATGCCATGCCTTTCCTTTCCATGCCATGCCTTGCCTTGCCATGCCATTTTCCTTGAGAAATTTGTTTTCAGAATAATCACCTAGTGTCTTTTATATTTTTTGCATATCTTGGGCTTGAGAAACATTGACCTTACTTGAGGAATTCCAAGGAAAATGTTTTTTACAAACCATATATTCATCATTCTTTTCATTTGATTGATTAATCTCATTCTCATGTGTTGATTGTAGATTTTATGAAGGATTTGGAAAATGGATTTAAGTTTTATTATCATTTAAAAAATGCTTACATTTTATGGAGCCACAAAGCAAATGATGGATTAAAGGACATGCAAGAGGATTTTCATTTCAATTTCACTCATCCAGTGTGAAATCATTCCATATCAAGTTTTGAAATGAGAAATGGATTAGTAGAAAGTTTTTCAATTGAAGTGACTCATGTTTTATTCTTTTACTCTCATAATCACCCCAAGTATATGCAATCATAAAGTGTAACAATGGATTATTCATTGTGGGAAGAGAAAACCAAACTATTTTTCCTAACACCTCATGGATTCTGATGTGCATTATGGTGACATTTCAATTTCACTCATTTGATGTGAAATGATCACATATCGAGTTATGAAATGAGAAATGGATCAGTAGACCCGTTTTCAATTGAAGTGAGTCATATTTTATTATTTTAATCTCATAATCACCCCCAAGTAGATGCAATTATAAATTGAAACAATTAATGATTCATTGTGGGAAGTGAAAACCAAACTATTTTTCCAAACTCATAATGGATTCTGATGTGCATTATGGTGATATGTTCCTTCAAGAGTTTCTTAATTAAAATCCTTGATGAAATTTCCATAAATGAATCATTTCTTAATGTGGAAATTTGATGAACTTTATTTTGAATGAATGTTGAATGAATGACATGTTTTAACTCATACTTGTGTGCATATTTTGGAGAGTGTTATGTGAAAAGGACATTTCTTCAAGCCATTGTTTTTTATGAAATATTATAGAATGATACAAAGACAAATA
>ML802996.1:147489-173951 GCA_009831015.1 Picea engelmannii
GGGAGTTGGTGCTTCCTTCTAGTGGGTGCTAGAGAAAACAGAGAGTTGGTGCTCTCAACAAGTTGTAGCTTGTAAAACAGAGGTAGCAGCCTCACATTGAGTTGGTGCTCAATTGTAAATGATGTACAGAACTGCAAAAGACTTCCTATCATTTCGAAGAAGAAGAGGTTTTCTCCCTTTATGGGTTTCCTCGTGAAAATTTGTCTCTGTGTGTACTTCATGTGTAACTGATGATTTTTTCTTTTACTATTCATATGTTGTACATTGTTGATGACCACATGAAGAAAGATTAATAATGTTTTAATAAGTATAAAATTGTTTNCCCCCCCCCCCCCTCTCAGTTGTTTTAGTATTTCCAACATGTATGTCAAAGCGTAGGCTTTCAAAAGAGGGAAATCCAATTTCTAGAGGAATATATGCCATTGTTGTTTCTCCTCCATCACCACAAGAAAAGTGCAGGAGTTCAGTAGAAACAAATCCATGTAGTGTCTCATCAAGAAAACTTGTTGTGGATTAATAGATGATGGAGGATTTGCTTGGGGCTGATTATACAATGGATGAAGTTAGAGAGGCAACTGGTGCACAATATTGTGGTGAAGAAGTTCTTGTGGTGAAACCTCTTGTTCAACAGTCATAAGTTATAGAAAATAGTCAATCCCATGTCCACTCTCCTACCATATTTGATCCTCCAATGATTCAAGGGGAAAGAACTGCAACATTGTTAACTCCACAACAGGGAGGTCAAGAGTGCTAGAATAGGGGTTCATTGTCCCTACCTAGATTGAGCATTGTACAACAAAGAACTCCTAAATGAATTTAGGTGGATGAAAGTGGTCGAACATCACTTAAAGGTAATTTACCTAACCATATTATTCATTATCATTCTTATAAAACCATTAAATAATATTTTGAACTAAAATCCTATGCTGCTAAATGTAAATTATTTTTTGCTTTGTTAAAATCTAGAAGTTTGACTGTTGTTGGGAGAATTTTAGGCACTAAAACAATCAAAAGTTTAAAACAACTCATCATATTGTTAGAAACCTTGTATATGCTTTTCAAATAATTGGTAAGGAATCTCATTCTAAAGACCGTAATGTGGCCCAACCTGTCTTGTCACAATCAATTGTTAGCAAGATCACAAGAAAACCTTGTTTGCTACAACAAACTTCTCATCTCATGAGATGCAATATCAAAACCATTAGAAAGTATTCTCATATAATATATAGCCTTAACATAGGTGGACCAATATATTTATGGGCCTTCACTGGTAGGATACCTCATTCTGACATGAAGTTAATTGGAACAGTTAAGGGACTAGTACATGATTTTTGGCATGAGAAAACTAGGACTTTTTCCAACCAAAAAGAAGTACTAAAATTTAAAATAGCATCTAGGGACCATGAACCCCATATTAAACACTTTCTTGACATTATACAAACATAACTATATGAGAGATTCAAGACAATACTTAGTGCACTTAACTTGGGACAAATATCTTTCCATAAATGCAATCCTTGGTATGTTCAAATAAACACAATTCATAACACATGTTGTTATAGATATCATATTGAGTATGGTTATTATTATCACACACACACACACACACACACACACACACACACACACACACACACACACACACACACATATACCATGTTTTGCATAACACCCTTTTGCAGGAGTGCTCGGTTATATTGTCATCGTCATCATCTAGAGACTTTATTCACAATATTTTGTGTACAAGGCCAAAGGGTTGTACATTTTATCAAAAATATTTCTTATATGGGACATTCCCCAGGTGTGGTGGAATGGAATTATTGATCAAGTGCATCCATGTAAGCGATGAGTGTGAATTGGGGAGGAAGGAGGTTTCCATGCAAATCTTTAAATATCTCGCATGTGATATTGATGGAGGATAGGAAAGAAAAAATATACAATTGGTGAATTCCCAAGTACGATTATGTGACTACATGAAGGAATTCATTGAAAAGAAGCAACAATATGTTCAACATGTGCATGTGGCTCGATGGCAGGGTGAGCATTTTAGAATATGAAAAGATACATCTCCCATTGGTAATATGTTATTAGTGATTGATTTTGATGAGAACTACAACCTTCAACCAAAAAATGAGATTCAAAGACAATATTATCACATAGACAAGGTCAACATAATGGTCCATGTCACATACATGCATGGTTCGAATAGTAACGAAGAAAATAGAGTTATAATGAAGGAGTGTCACTTCTACTTAAGTGATGATCGGTGCCATGAATTAACCTACATACAACATTGATTTTGGTTGTTTTACAATCACCTTAAGGAGAAGAACATACAAATGGATCAACATTAGATTTGGTCAGATGGTTGTGCAGGCCAGTTCACAAATTCTCGTGTATTTCAATGGTTGTGTATGTTGCACAAAAAAATCAAGGTACCACACATTTGGAACTATTTTGAGTCAGGTCATGAAAAAGGGGAGCATGATGGAGTATGTGCATGTATAAAAAGAGCGTTACACAGGAAAAAGTGAAGTCCAAAACTAATTCCCTCATTTTATATGCGAAATCCATTATTAAATGGTGTTCTTCAGTAATGGGAGAGGGAACATGAACTCGTGAAGATCGAACACATAGGAAAGGACATGTACATAGGTATTTTTGGGAAGCGGTCGATGTAGATCAATAGCAGTGGTATGAATGCAAAATAATATAGGGCACTCATGGATTCCATTCAATTAGAATATCAGATAATGAAATAGTTGAAATATGGACGAGAAAACACTCTTTCTTCTGTGGTCCATGTAGTAGTAATGAATGGGATGATTGTGAATCGACAGACTGGGTTGATAGATGGGATTGTGTAACACTCCCCATTGGTCAATGTATAACTATGGAATTATCCTAGTTGGAGGAGGACCAATAAAGTATTTCAACAAATTATGATCACGTCTTAGATTCCATACTTTCAAGTTCGTTGAAACCTTCTTTTAAATTTTGAATAACTAGCATCAATGTTTTATTCTTTCATCATTTAGTGGACTCACGTGTTGGCACTCCATTTTTTGAAGGGAACATATACGCAGTGTTTTCCTCAAAAGCTAATGAATGGGGCACTCAATATTGGCTGGCACGTTTCTTAGAGGGAAAGAAAACCCTCATGTGATCAGTAATAGAATTCGAAGGCATTGAATTTTTGATTGGGTCGATGGTTATCAACGCAGAATATATGACACTGGATGGAAGTTCAAGGAAGAAAGGTGGTTATGTATTTCAATATTATAGACCAGATGAATATGTATACCACTTTATGAATTTGGTTGTTGGTACAAACCTCTGACTACAAACAATTCCAAGTAATAACTCATCAAAGGTATGATACTTCTTTCCTTACTCTAAGCATGAGAAGTTAATGGAGACCACAATGTTGAGGGGTTGTAAATCCATTTAACTCAATAGCAGGAAGAAAACCCGCCACCAAGGCCCAATTAGACTCTGCAGCATTTTATAGTGGAATGGTTCTCCAGATCTGTCGATCCGACCAAATAATCAATGGGCTTTACGTAGTGATTGACATGATATCTTCTTATGAAAAATCCTCCTCCATTTTAAACGTTCTATTTTGTATTTTCTTCTATTAGGTGTGTCTGCTAAAAGATGTGTCCTGGTATAAACCAGTTGGGTAAAAGAGGAAATCTTAGCTACTGAAGAAGGATGAGCTTGGGATAACCCTCGTGCTCCAGCATGTAGAAAAATATTTTCATACCTGTGAAAAGCCTAGTACTAATACATCAACATGATGGTATTTTAACTATTGACTGAGGTACAATTATTGAAAGAAAATATACATGAAATAAAATGATGATAAGAAAAATAGTTTCCTTAGCTCTAACCATTAATCACACATTAACACAACGATTTTATTTACATCATTAGAGATAAGAACTATAAAAATATTGAATCAAATAACTTATCAATATATTCATAAACTCTTACTCATTACAACATCCATTCATGAGATAAAGTCAGAAGTAAGTCCTCCTTATAATCCAATCACACATGCCTTTGATGTAAAACTGAAATTTGTCTCCAGTCCTAAACATGAATTCTCAATTAAGGTAGTTCCAAAATATTTCTTTACCTTTCCAAAAATGAGGGTCTTTGCCAAAAACCATCAACCTCTTCTAAAAGGTCAATCCTCTTATTTATAACAAATTATTAACAAAAAATAACTATCAAAAGTGCAAGTTAAGCAAAACAAAACATCACCACATGGCACTTCCATCTCTCTGTCTTCTAGGAGTCATCAAATGGTTTCACTTAAGTCGATGACTCTTCTCATACTTTGACCATTTGACGAACAGTTCCTCGTATGTGTTGGAATACAGGAATATGTGTTGGTCCATCAGGGCCAAAAGGATCTCCTTTATTTCTACTACCCATGCCCGATACTTGACTAATTTAACACTTAATTGTTGTAATAATGTTTGAGCCTTGATCAGGTGATACATGAACTGTTGTACTTGACCTAGTGCCATGTTTTCCACCTTTTTTATCTCTGCAGTCTGCGATGAGTCTTGTTATGCATGTTGTTTGACTATGTCATGCAAGTCGACAAAGTCCTCGGGTGAGCCGAATTATAGGAGACCGATGTTTATCATCCCTCGATTGATCTTGGTCCAACTTCTTTTGCAATCGACCAATTTCTCTTGAATATCCCACTGAGGTTATTGGGCTATCTTCACCCAGTATTCAATCGAATTCCTTATACAATCGATGATGTTGTCCCTTAGCACTCGAATGTCATGCTCTTTGACATCTCGACCCTTTTGAACTGTGTTGATGTAGTCAATTGTTTCCATCGCTTGGTGGGCCTTCTCATACCATCTTTCAATGTCTTTGCACATCACTAGTGCCATAATGGTGTCATCTTGGAAGTCGGCTATCCCTGCAGTGAAAAGGTGCCACTCACTCGTGAATTTGTTGTAGGCATCTTGGAATTCGCTTCTCAAAAATACCGTGGCCTCTATAGAGTCCTGATAATATTTCTCCAAATGGAGTAGATGCTCCAACTCCTTTAGCACAGTGGCCAGATCCTATTCATATTTCCTTTCTCTATCTAGGGTGGCATCTATGATCACCATCCCTGTGTCGATTAGCTTGGACGTCTTGGAATGCTTTGTGCTGATCAATTTCTCCTCTGTGGTGATGAGGATCGAACTCTCCAAAGTAAGCCTCCTTTTCTTGGTGGTTCTATTCATAATGGATTTCCTCTTTTAGTCATAGGTGATTGCTTGTATATCGAAGACATCATCCACAGGTTTGGGGATTTTTTTGTTATCCCCAAGTGAGAGTGTTTCCCAGGCTCATAATGGTGTATATATGTTCAAGATCTGGTTCCTGAACCTATTATGTATTTTCTGATGGCTCAGCCTCCAGTTGTTTCTCATCAACTGGTAAAGTAATGGACAAAATCGAGGAATCAGGGGCATGTTCGTTACTTACTTAGTAATTGGTTGTTGAGATGTCGATTTCTTGTTGTGGAATTTCTCCTCCTTGTTCACCCAACCCTAGATCATCCCTCGATATGTCCATTGTGATTCCTAATATGTTGAGTGTCTCAGCGTCTAAGGCACTTTCTACCTCATGCTCATTCTGCCGACAGCTTTGACTGGGAGCATCGGGACCCAGGGTGGATGTTTTCTCAGGCTCTTTCTCCTCTGTAATTTGCACTCGAGTGACCAAGGACACCTCCAAACTGTCATCATCATCAAAGATGATAATTAAATCAAACAAGGGATTTGGTATACTTTTCCTTCCTGATGTCCTCACTACCTCGGGACAAGTCGAAGCGTCCTCTAGTGGTCCAACGTATGGTGAAAGAGCTTCAAGGTTTTCCAACCTAGTGGTTTCTTCAATCTGTATCGGCTTTGGGCCACTTGGTTCTCCTCGGATTTTGACTGGGTCATCATTCAAGATCCTCATCATTTCTATTAGGTTGGGGTCATTTTGCAACTGATCGATGATCCTCTATGCCCCTTGTATTAATAGTAATCCCCTTCTTTGTGTCTCTGTTGTCTCTGTCGCTCTAATTTATTCCCTAGCCCTGAGGGCCTCTTGAGATGACTGCTCTATCATTTCCACCTGCTCATCCATGCTCCTAGCCTTGAACCTGGTCATGTTTGGGTTGGAAATCCTCTGCACCACCTCGTCCCAGTCCTGGGTGTTCTCTATGAAAATTTCATTCTCAAACTTATCATGAGAATATGACCAACATGATGATACTTGCAAATCATGTTGGAGGACCTGGCCTTTAGGGTCATGCTTGAAAAATCATCTTGTTGGGAACCTAAATTCAAGTTGGATCAACCCTTCCAGTTTGTCTTGAGCAGTATCTTTCACTAGATAAAACCCTATATTAAAATCGTAGGGTATGAAATCTAGTTTCTTGTCTTTGACCAATGTGGCATTATAGCCTTGCAGGATGGCCTGATAATAGATTTCTCCCACAATGAGCCGGTCTGGGACATGAGTGGGTAGGAGATGTAGTGCTCTGGTGGCTCTGAACACTCTGATGTAGGTTGAGTGTTCGTTTAAATACCAATGGCCTACCTTTTCTATCATTTTCTTGGTTGTCGCAGATAGTCTTGGGCATTCCTTCTTAAAAATAATAAAATAAATGCGAGCAATGAATTCATCACAGATGAGTGCATAAGACTTCTTATACCTATTCTCCCATAGTATGTTGAAGTAGACATGAACCGAGAGCTCTGCAACATGACAACTTAGATTCATGTCGGCAAAGACGTTCCTTTTTCACATGACGTCGAGCAGGTATGAGGCCATGTAGAAAGTGGGTAACTCCCCTTCCTTCGGCGTCTAAGCTTTTTGTACACATATTCTCAATTGTTTTGATATTATTTCTCCCCAGTTGAAGCTTCTCCCAACGATCGCCACTATGTACGCCAAAAGCATCCATGCTTCCGAAAACTTGGAGCAATCCTTTTCTCCATATAGCCGGTAGATGAGAGCCATCAGATAGATGTATGTCTCCCTCGTGTTGATTGTTCTATACCATCCATTGCTCCAGTTAGTGAACTTCTTGTTCTCCTTCCACCATGAATCCATTAACCAACTGGTGTCATGGAATTCATAGAACTTTACCATGAAGTTTGTGTTGAGTCGCTCCTTTGGGTCCTTGAGCTTATAGTATTTCTTGACTTCTGTCGGGAGGAAATATTTGACACATCCACCATTCTCATCATTTATCAAGAATTTCTTCCCATATGTGTAGTCGATGAGCCATTTCAGAACCTCTATGCAGGGGAAAATGGGGGTTCTTCTTGCCACCATGTGTAAATACGATCGTATGATGTTCGGGAACACCTGTTCATCGAGCACCCTTACGTCATGTTCACTATGTGGGATATACTCTAGGTATTCTTATCGGCTAATTATGTTGAAGAGATATCCCCACCATGGGAACGCTACCTTGGATCTGGTGCTTTCCTCTATATCACCAAAGGTCTGAGGCTAGACAAAAGATTTCTTCGTTGTCGTTTTGATAATAGGCTTCTCCCTAGGAGCGTACTCCAACTACCTCATAGTCCCTAGAGAAGAACCTTCGCCTATCTCAGCTTATTTCATCTTTGGTGCTCTAGGCGAGCGTCTGGTGGTTGGCTTTCTCAACGGAATTTTACCTACAGCTATACCATATTTTAGAGATTGTGCAAGAAAATCAGGTGCGTATATATAAATTATAACCAACGAATTAACCGAATTGGATACATACCTATTAAGCTTTTTAAACCTAGTTTAGATAATCACAGAGTCAGTGCAGTCTTGTGACACTCACTTTTCTCCTTCAGATGCTCTGGAATTCAACCTACACGTAGAATGAATTTTTTCAAAATCGTTCTAGAGATTTAAACAGGGATGAACTTACCTTGTCGCATTAGCCATTCAATTCAGGTTATGAGTGTAATTCATCAAATATACCACCAGATCATCAAAGATGTTTAAAATTGAATTCACCGTGGGTTGACGATGCGGGCGCGGGTGGTAATGTGGTCTATCAGTGATTTCAAAATGTTGTTGTATAATTGGCACATGGGGTAGAAACTAATGCAGGATCAAGCATTAACTAGTTCATTAAATGTCCAAAATCTGATCATATCTTATGCCACAAACATCCCATCGTTCTGCTCTTTCAGTTGGTGGATCGGGGGTCAAGATTGTACTATGAACATTTTCATTGATATCCTCCTGTAAAATATTCGACGTCGATCGATCTTGTCGTACAGAGATGACGTGGAAAAGATGACTAGGAAGCATGACTAAGACCTAGGGAACCAAAGATGACTCGGGATAAATCTAGACCGTACGACCTTCTTACGTGGTAAAGACACGTGGAAGTCGAGACCAGTGAATTTAATTTCTCATGTTAATCGGAGTCGGGGTTTTCTTTAAGCCATAAGTTCTACAACCCAATCCTATCTTGTTGACAACAAAAAGTCTCATGGATCGGTGATCAGTGATAAAATTACCCAAGTTCTCTCAGATAGGCTCCCTCGGAAAAGTCTCGATGCTAAAAACACATCGGGGATCGACGATCGGAGATAAATTTATCGTGGTTGAAATTATTATAGTGACCCCTTTTGGATTTCCCTGATCCCGATAAAGCGCATCAGGCATCGGCTATCAATGATTTATTTACTTCCTTTGTTAACGTCTGTATTTCTCGTATTTTGTCGATGCCGAAGGGGATCGACTATCTCTCGAACCTTTATGCGAATAACTTATGAAAACCAAAACTGTGTTCTTCCAATGCCGATGAGAATCAGTTCTCGACGAATGTTTTCTTTGTGTGGTTCCTTTACTTACTTGAATCCTTTTTGATGTCGAACCTGATCATGTTAGGTGCAGTGCTTAGCTATCGATTCTTAATTTGGGTGTTAAGGTCTTTTAGATATGAGGTTTCACAAGTTCAAACAAAACTGACTGGGTGATAAGAGACATGGAAACAAATAAAGATAAATCATTTCCCAAAATGAAATCAAGTCAGACAGTGAAGAAAACAAGTGGTACCCAAAAAGTGACAAAAATTGATAAGGATTTTAGGGTGTGTTGAGTGCTCAACACATCGGTATTAGAAGTGATCTCGATGGTATACTTAAGTGACCATAGGTATGTAAAATGAATATTTGAACAAATATTTTAGATTTATGAATGTTTGGAATTTTGGCTTCAGTTTATGGTTTTTGTGGTATTCTTGTATTTCCATGTCTTCACTTTCCTTTCCATGAAATTCCTTTCCATGCCTTTCCTTTCCTTGTCAAGCCATGTCTTGCCTTTCCTTTCCATGCCATGACATGTCATGCCATGCCTTTTCATTCCTTTCCTTGCCATGCCTTTCCTTGCCTGATCTAGATTTTATGAGCAGAACAAAATGAATACAGATTATTAAAATATGCTTAACATAGAAAAAAAAAGATACAGTAAAACTTGTTTTCTATTCAATAAGGAAATAAGTTGAAACTGTAAAATGCAGCGAAAAACAAGATTGTTGGAATGGTGGCGGCTTATCTCTAAGGAGATGTGATAGCTGTGCTCATTCACAAGAAGATGATTACAATGAGACTCTGAAGGATTTTTTACAATAAACAAGAATCTCAAAAACCCTAGACATCCAAAAAGCTAATGCTAGGAGATGAAATGCCAAAAGTCATGTGGGCCTTGTTTGGGTAAGTTAGTACATCAACTTCCTAGGGTCGTAACTTTTGCATACGATCTTCGTTTTAGGTGAAAGATAGCTTGTTGGAAAGGTATCATCAAGGAGATTCATTTTTGGGGCTCAATAAATTCCTTCAACTATCATTAAGAAGCCTGATACTGAAAAACCTTCATTTAAGCCCTCAAAATGGCCCCAAAAGTTAAAAACTGCTAAAAATAGTAAATTGTCAAAATTGCGAGAAAAATGTTTTGGAAAAGGTGGATGGCCACTGATATCCACCTGGATCAATCCTACCTCCTTAGGAATAAATCGTATCCATTTTTTTGAGTTCCCCCATCAGATGATGAAATTTCTGTTGAATTTGGCCCCGGGTGAGCCACTTGCCTTGGTGCAAGAGATGCCCTGCTTTGAAGACTCGATAAAGATGGATCCTTTGTTGTTGAGTTCCCTTGATCTATGTGTCCACGATATGATAATTGGATTATTTTTGCATGCAGTCAAGTTTGATCTATGTTGGTGTCAATTGCTTTGTTATCTTTGAGGTGTCCAATAATGGTGGGAAATATGGCCAAAGGAGAGCCACGTTGAAGACTAGGTGCAGGCCAAGGAAAAGGCCAATGTTGAGATCAAAATAATTGCAACCCATAGCCTTGGTGATGGTGTATGACCCATAACGAAGTGGGAGAAGCTTCTAATGGGGCCCTGCAAGGCTTTCTTTCTGCAAGTGAAACCAAACTTTGTCTCCCACCTGAAACTTATGTGGAACCCGATGTTGATCATGGTGTTGCTTGTACTTGGAATTAGACTTATGTATAATATCATGAACCTTTTGGAGGATGTGCTAGATCCTCTCAATGAACCGGGTGGCTTTGTCAGCTTCTGGTGTAGCGGGGGATGATTCGGCCGAGGTGGTCACCAGGGGTAGTGCAACATCCATGGAGCCCAATGGTTGGAATCCCAACCCCCCCTGAAAGGGTTGTGGCCAGTTGAGCTATGTAGAGCTTGGTTGTAGCTATGTTGGACATAGGGAAGACTCTGATCCCATGTGCAGGGGTGTTTTGAATTGTACATGCACAGGATATGTACGATAATCTGATTGACAACCTCGGTTTGGCCATATGTTTGGGGGTGGAAGGCAGTGGATTTAGTGAGCTTGGTATCTGTTGGGGCTCAGAAATGTCCTATTCTCATCCACCTTTCTCGTCATCATTCTTCACATTTCATCGCCCTGTTAACCTTTCACGATATCATTTCCATAAATATACTTGGGTTTCACCTTATTGTTCTCCACTTTATTCATGTTAGTATTAAAAGGGAATTTGTGATTAAATGTTAGAAAATTGACATGTTTTCATATATATCTCAAATATGTGTGAGCTTTGTAATGTGTAGGAATATGTGAAGGATTAATTCAAAGGACTTCTCGAATACTTCCTCCACCATTTCAATATTTGAGGAGATAATTCAAGCCCATTCCAAGGAGAAGATCATGGATATTTGGTTGGAATATCTTATCCAAGATATATGAGAGATATGTGTGAGGATTTAAAGGGATTATATTTTGTAATAATGGGAAATAGGTTGAGAGAAAAGTGGACCTGTAATAATGACATAGTTATTTTATCTTCAAGGCTCTCATGTATAAAAGAGAGTGCTCTCTCTTCATGAGATTTCAGTTGTAAGTAGAGAATTAGAGTAGTCATTAATGGTAGTCATTAGGATTCGAAAGAGAAAAGGATCCTTAGCTTTGATTCATGGTTTTGGTTTTCATGCTTTTATTATTTTGTTATGAAGATTGATTTGGTTATTGTAGTAGAATATTGCTTCATTGGCATGAGCTCACATATGTTGTTGTGTTATTCAACTCTTCACATGTTGTGCTTGTGTTTCCTTCATGTAATTCTCCATTTCTAGATTACTTCCATTTACGCAATTTCCCATTCTTAGAGTAATTTCATTTACGCAACTAGATTGATTCTATTTCAGTCATGTGTTAGATTAATGATTCAATTTCAGTCATGTTTTAGATTAATGATTCTATTTCAGTCGTGTGTTAGATTAATGATTCAATTTCTATCGTAGCTTAAACATTAGATTAGATTAGTTATGCTTCAATCTTGCATATACTTTGCATGTGCTTCGTCAATTTATGAACCCCGAGTTGACAAATTATATAGTTGGGCAAGTGCTACAACTTAATTAATACAACATTAGTTCGGCCCAATATAACGATTTTCATTCCCTTGTCACGATTGTTGTTCCTTTTGCTGTTCATTTGAATGGGATGATTGTTGTTCCTTTTGTTGTTCATTTGAATGGAATGATTGTTGTTCCTTTTGTTATGATTGTTGTCCCTTTGCAGGGGTTTCATCTCTGGAGGACGGGTATTGAAAACGGAAGGTAAGAACCTACGTAGGTGACAAGTAAAACACTTGTGCTAGTGCCTACCTTTGGATGATGCATAGAGGCTATATTTTAAGACATCTTTAGAGCCCAACATTATCCAACACTGACCAGAGGCTTGACCAGAATGTGTTGAGGAACCGACTGTCATGGTCTGAGATAATGGTTTGTGGGATCCCAAAATGTACCCATACTCTTTCAAATAAGATCTTGGTAGTGGCTTATGTTGTGTTGTTCTTCTTGCAGGTGGCTAAAATTTCCATCTTGTAAAAGAGATCAACAACCACAAAAACACAGTCATTTCCCCTCTTGGTGGACAGGAGGCCCAACATGTAGTCCATTGAGATGGATTCCCATGACCTGTCAGGAGTAGGAAGAGGGGTGTACGGGCCCTATTTATTTTCCTTTCCTTGCCTTTCTAATCCATGTCTTACCTTGTCATGCCTTTCCAATCTATGTCTTACCTTTTCATGCCTTTCCATGTCTTTCCTTGTCATTCCTTTCCTTTTCATTCTCTGTCGTGCCATGCCTTTCATTTCCTTCACTTGTCATGCCATCCCTTTCCATGCCTTGCCTTGACTTTCCATGCCATCCCATGCCATGTCTTGCATTGTTTTTCCTTTCCATTCCATGCCATGCCACCTCTTGTCTTGTCTTTCCATCTCTTGGCTTGCCTTGTCATACCTTGCCTTGCCTTTCCTTTCCAAGCCATAACTTACATTTCCATGTCATTCCATGCCATGCCTTGCCACGCCTTACCTTTCCATGCCATTATTTTCCTTCCAATTCCATGCCATGCCATGTCTTTCCTTTCCATGCCATGCCTTTCCATGTCATGCCATGTCATGCCTTGCCTTTCCTTGCCATGCCATGCTTTTTATTGACTTGCCATGCCATGCCATGTCTTTCCTTACCAAGACATGCCTTGCCTTGCCATGCCATGTCATTCCATGCCTTGCATTTCCTTTCCTTTCCATGCCATGTCATTCCATGCCTTGCATTTCCTTTCCTTTCCATGCCATGCCATGCCTTTCCTTTCCAAGCCATGAATTTCCTTGACATGTCATGCCTTGCCTTGATTTTTCATTTCATTCCTTACTATTATGAAACTATGGCTTACCATATTTTTAATAATTTTAATCTTTTCAATTATATTATAAGCATGTTATCTACAAAGTTTTTATTGCCACACATTGTTGTACAAGTGTTATATATATGTCCGTACCCTCTCAACCTTTCTTATCTTCAATGGACTCTTGTTGACCATGTATATGTTTGGCTTCTTGTAGTAATAGTTCTTATATCCCATTGAACACTTTGATTTGATAGTTTATTCTATTTTTAAAACAAGAAGTTATGAAAATTTAGGATTTATGCTATGCCCCTATTCATAAAGCAATGAGTGATGAAAAAAAATGTTTTATGCTAAGTTGGTCTCTCTAGCTTCAAATGGATAGATATTTGATCAATATGGTATAAATATGCAATTATTTCAAAATCCTAAATCAAATAGCTCTTACCAATTGTTCTCTTACCAATTATTTCAAAATCATAAATCAAATAGATCTCACCTTTCCATGCCATACCATGCATTTCCTTTCCATGCCATGCCATGCCTTTCCATACCTTTATTTTCCATGCCATGTCATGCCTTGTCATGTCTAGCCTTACAAGGTGTTAAATTGTAAAACATATGTAATAAGCACTAAGAAAAACCCTAGTTCCAGAGATCCTCCATCAAACTATTTTACAGGAAATGAAATGGCAGTTGAGGATCCCCATTAGCTGAAACCCAGTTCCCCAAATCAAATGAAATCGATGGTTTGTCCATCCGAGTTCCATTTTGAGTTTTAATGTGAGTTGCAACTCACCTCCTCAATCCATTTAGGGACATGTTGACAATTTGTTCTCGAGGCATAAAATCCAAAAAGAGAAGCATAATGAAGTTTTGCAAGCTCCCACACATTTGTTTGGTCAATTCCCATGCAATCACACTACCCACAATTTCTTGACACTTTGTTCTTGAAAATCAACCTCTTGTTCAGAAATTGAATTATGCCTCAATGAGAAAAACCCTAATGTCGGAGATCTTCCAAAAAATGGTTTCCCATAAAACAAAATGACAACGAAGGGGCCCCACTAGATGAAACCTAATGCCATGAATCCAATGCAATTTATGGTTTTCCCATTCGAGTATCGGTTTGAGTTTTATCGTGAGTTGCAACTCGCCTCCTTAAGTCATTCAGGTACATGTTGGGAATTTGGTCTGGGTTATAAAATCTAAATCGAGAAGCATAATAGAGTTTTATAAGATCCCACACATATATTTGGACAAGGCCCGCTCAACCACACTGCCCACAATTTTCTAACACAATGTTCTTGAAAATAGACCTCTTGTTCATAAATTGCATTATGCCTCATTGAGAAAAACCCTAGCTCTGAAGATCCTCCATCAAATTCTTTTCCAGGAAATGGAATGATAGCGGAGGGGTCCCACTAGATGACACCTAATGTGTTATATCCAATGCAACCGAAGATTCATCCATCCGAGTCTCAGTTTTAGTTTTATCGCGAGTTGCAACTCCCCTCCTCAAGCCAATCAACGACATGTTGGAAATTTGGTCTAGGGGAATAAAATCCAAACCTAGCAACATAATTGAGTTCTGTAAGCTCCCACACATATATTTGGTCAAGGCCCAAGTGACCACGCTACCCATAATTTCCTAACATATTGTTCTTGAAAATCGACCTCTTGTTCATAAATTGCATTATACCTCATTGAGAAAAACTCTAGTTTTGAAGATCCTCCATCAAATGATTTTCATAGAAATGAAATGATAGTGGAGGGGCCCCACTAGCTGAAACCCAGTGCCTCATATCCAATACAACCAATAGTTCATCTATCTGAGTTCCAGTTTGATTTTTATCACAAGTTCAAACTTGCCTCCTCAAGCCATTCACGAACATGTTGACAATTTGGTCTGGGGGCATAAAATCCAAACCAAGCACCATAACGAAGTTTCATAAGGTCGTACATGTATGTTTCACCAAGGACCACACTACCCACAATTTCTTGCCACAATGTTCTTGAAAATCGACCTCTTGTTCATAAATTGCACTATGCCTCATTGAGAAAAAACATAGTTCCGAAGATCCTCCATCAAACACTTTTATGGGAAATGAAATGATAGCAGAGGGGCCCCACTAATCGAAACTCGGTGCCTCGGATCCAATGCAACCGACGGTTTGTCCATCCGAGTCTCGGCTTGAGTTTTATCATGAGTTGTGACTCGCCTGCTCAATCCATTCAGGGACATGTTGGAAATAGACCTAGACCTAAACCATGAGCATGAAATAGACCTAGACCTAGACTGAGACCTAAACCTTTACCTAGACCAAGACCTAGACCTACACCATTACCATGACCTATACCATGACATAGACCATGACTTATACCATGGTAAGACAAGGCATGACAAGGAAAGGAACAATAAGGCAATGTCTTGGTATAGGTCTAGGTCTAGGCATGACAATGCAAGGAAAGAAAAAGAAAGACAATACATGACAAGGATACGAAAATATAGACATGGCAAGGCAAGGCAAGGTCTAGGTCTATGTCTACATGCTATATCTTGTTATTGAAGTTATTGAGTTGAAAGATTAGTTTTTATTTATTTTTATTTTAAATAAGGCCTTAAAGTTATGTTGTTTTCCATTCAATCCAAAAGGAATTATGGATCAATAGTATAATGAGACTACACCATAAGGACTAACCTATTTAGTGACATCCCTTTCTATGTAAATCCCGTTAATTATGATAATCCATGTTTCACAACTATGAAGATACCTTACATATATGAATAAAGAGATCTTATGTTATGACATTGAAATTCTCATGAAAGTATTTTTATCTAAGATAGATGGGATAACAAGTTGTAGAATTACATGCTTAATGAATCCTTTGATTGTAGTTTTTATGTATTAAAATTTTTCATTTAGTACAAGAATTATTTTTTTTAGGAAAAAAAAAGGTATGATACATGAATGTCATTATTTTTTTATTAAATTAACTTGATAACAAGTTTTCTCTAATGATGAAAAAAACTATATTATTACAAACAATTGCTTTTAGGAATATCATAATGAAAGTACCTTTTAGATGAATTGTGGTTATCCAAGGCATGGCATGGCATGGAAAGGCAAGGCAAGGCATGGCAAGGCATGGAAAGGCATGGCATAGAAAGGTAAGGCATGACAAGGCATGGCATGGCATGGCATGAAAAAACAAGTAAATTAAAGGCATGGCATGGCATGGCAAGGAATGGTATGGCATGTGAAGAAAATGCAAGGCATGGCAAGGCATGGCATGTCACGACATGGAAAGGAAAGGCATGGCTTGGAAAGGAAAAGAAAGGAAAGGAATGGAAAGGCAAGGAAAGGCATGACACGACATGGCATGAAAAAGAAAGGAAAGGCATGGAATGGAAAGGCAAGGCACGACTTGGAAATGAAAGGTATGGCATGGCATGGTAAGGCAAGGCATGGCTTGGCAATGCAAGGTATGGCATGGCATGAAAATTCAAGGTGATGAAAGGCATGACATGACAAGGTAAGGCATGGAAATGAATGGGATGGCATGGCATGGCATGGAAAGGCAAAGCAAGGAAAGGCATGGCATGACAAGGCAAGGCATGACAATTCATGGCATGGAAAGGCATGGCATGGCATGGCAAGGTAAGAAAATTCAAGGCATGGCATGGAAAGGAAAGGTATGGCTTGGAAAGGAAAGGAATGGAATGGGATGGAAAGGAAAGGCAAGGCATGGCTTGGAAAGGAAAGGAAAGACATGGAAAAGAAAGGAATGGCATGGCATGGCATGGAATAGTAAGGAAAGGCATGGCATGACAAGGTAGGACAATGCAAGGTATGGAAAGGCAAGGCATGACTTGGAAAGGCAAGGCATGACATGGAATGGAAAGGAAAGGAAAGGCATGGCATGGCATGGTGTATTCTTCTCCATGTGCATATGTGTTCCTCCACCTTGCTTTAGAACCGTCACTTTTGCCTATTTTACTTTGATCTTGATGTGCTCAAACAAGGAGTTAAAACATGCAATAGTAAACCTTTCATCCATGAGCTTGAAGGCTTTCCATTTCATAATATATTTGATTCCAATAACTCTTAGTTTCCTCTTAGTTGAAATTTTCACAATGTTGCAATAAAACTTCAATGAACATTTACTTGCGGATTGTTTAAATGCTTCCTTACTCTATTCATAATATGGTATTTTAAATCATGTGACATTAGTGTTGGAAGTGGTAATACATTCTTTGATAAGTGATTGAAATATGGAAGTGTATGAGACACTAGAAACAAGTATTTGTCTTTGTATCATTCTATAATATTTCATAAAAAACAATGGCTTGAAGAAATGTCCTTTTCACATAACACTCTCCAAAATATGCACACAAGTATGAGTTAAAACATGTCATTCATTCAACATTCATTCAAAATAAAGTTCATCAAATTTCCACATTAAGAAATGATTCATTTATGGAAATTTCATCAAGGATTTTAATTAAGAAACTCTTGAAGGAACATATCACCATAATGCACATCAGAATCCATTATGAGTTTGGAAAAATAGTTTGGTTTTCACTTCCCACAATGAATCATTAATTGTTTCAATTTATAATTGCATCTACTTGGGGGTGATTATGAGATTAAAATAATAAAATATGACTCACTTCAATTGAAAACGGGTCTACTGATCCATTTCTCATTTCATAACTCGATATGTGATCATTTCACATCAAATGAGTGAAATTGAAATGTCACCATAATGCACATCAGAATCCATGAGGTGTTAGGAAAAATAGTTTGGTTTTCTCTTCCCACAATGAATAATCCATTGTTACACTTTATGATTGCATATACTTGGGGTGATTATGAGAGTAAAAGAATAAAACATGAGTCACTTCAATTGAAAAACTTTCTACTAATCCATTTCTCATTTCAAAACTTGATATGGAATGATTTCACACTGGATGAGTGAAATTGAAATGAAAATCCTCTTGCATGTCCTTTAATCCATCATTTGCTTTGTGGCTCCATAAAATGTAAGCATTTTTTAAATGATAATAAAACTTAAATCCATTTTCCAAATCCTTCATAAAATCTACAATCAACACATGAGAATGAGATTAATCAATCAAATGAAAAGAATGATGAATATATGGTTTGTAAAAAACATTTTCCTTGGAATTCCTCAAGTAAGGTCAATGTTTCTCAAGCCCAAGATATGCAAAAAATATAAAAGACACTAGGTGATTATTCTGAAAACAAATTTCTCAAGGAAAATGGCATGGCAAGGCAAGGCATGGCATGGAAAGGAAAGGCATGGCATTGCATGGCAAGGAAAGGCATGTCATGACATGGCATAGAAAGTAAATGCATGGCTTGGCAAGGAAAGGAAAGGAAAGGCATCGCAAATCAAGGAAAGACGTTCCATGGCGTGACATCGAATGGCATGCCAAGTCAAGGCATGGAATGATGAGGAAAGACATGGAAAGGAAATGAATGGAAAGGAATGGCATATAAAGGCATCACATGGCATGGCAAGGCAAGATATAGCATGTAAATTAAAGGCATGGCAAGGCATGGAATCACATGGCATGGAAAGGAAAGGAATGGAATGGAAAGGAAAGGCATGGCAAGGCATGGCATGGAAAGGTAAGGCATGGCTTGGAAAGGAAAGGAAAGGCATGACAATGCAAGGCATGCCATGAGATGGCATGGAAAGGCAAGGCATGGCATGGAAAGTGAAGGAAATTCAAGGCATGACATGGCATGGCATGGAAAGGCAAGGCATGGAAAATGAAGGCAAGGCAAGGCATGGCATGGAAAGGCAAGGAATGGCATGACATGGAAAAAAAAGGAATGGAATGGCATGGAAAGGAAATGACATGGCATGGTTAAAAAAGGCAAGGCATGGATTGTAAAGGCAAGGTATTTCATGGCATGTCAAGGCAAGGAAAGGCATGGCATGGAATGACATGGCATGGCAATGTAAGGCATGTCATGACAAGGCAAGGCATGCCATGGCATGGCATGGAAAGACAAGGCAAGACATGGAATGACAAGGCAAGGCAAGGAATGACATGGCAAGGAAAAATCACATTGTTGTGTGGAAATGAAATTACTGATATAAAGTTACGTCATATGTCCCTACAAAAAATGTTTTTTTATTTCTTGGGATGAGAAATGTTCTTTTTTTTGTGATTCTTGTTTCATTGCAATCGACATTTTGATTTTAAGTTTTCCATACATATTGTTATGGAAAGGTATATATTTATTGTTGTATAGGTTAAAATGGGAAGCTACATGGAAATACATGGAAGGAGGGATTAGTCTATTTTAGATCATAGTTATGTCCTGGGGATTTGTAAATGTAACAACCTATATTTTGTCCTTAGAAGGATAGAACTTTGATTTTTAATTATCTTAGTGATTCATTTCTTAGTACTTGTTGGGTTTAGTTATAATCATATATAAATTTGATATGTATACATCTGGATCTATTTATGTATTGCAAGATATTGTTTTTATTGTTATGTGTTTATGATGATGATCGTTTTGTGATTTGTTTAAACATGCAAATTGAAATGTGTAAATTTGGTATGTGGATACTAGTTCAAAATTATGTTTTGAATGTATAATATATGCAAGGCATCATGTGAATAAATAAACATTTCTTAATTGAACATTAATATAAATAAGGATTCTCATATGAAATTTGTAATGTATATGCATGGATATGAATTATGCAATATCTAAATGGCTATAGTGCTGAGGTGACCAAGGCATGGCATGGAAAGGCAAGGAAAGGCATGGCATGTCATGGAAAGTCAAGGAAAGGAATGACATGGCAAGACATGGCAAGGAAAGGCATGGCATGCCAAGGAAAGGAAAGGCATGGAAAGGAATGACATGGCATGGAAATGCAAGACAATGCAAGGCATGGCATGGAATGACATGGCAAGGAAAGGAATGACATGGCATGGCATGGAAAGGCAAGTTAAAGAAACACAAGGAAAGGAATGGAATGGAAAGGAAAGTCATGCCATGGCATGGAAAAGCATGACATGACATGTCATGACAAGTGAAGGAAAGACAAGGAATGGAATGACATGGAAAGGCACGACATGGCATGGAAATTCAAGGAAAGGCATGGTATGGCATGGCATGGTAAGGAAGGTAAGGTAAGACAAGGAAAGGCAAGGCAAGGTAAGGGAACACAAGGCAAGGAAAGGAAAGACAAGGATAGGAAATAAAGGCAAGCAAAGGAAAGGCAAGGCTAGGAAAGCAAGGCAAGGCAAGTCTAGGTACTGATCACATACTTTGTTATGGATGCCCCATCCACTTGGCATCTTGCACATTCATCCATGGAGTTGGATACCTTGGAATTCACACATGTGAAGTGGTTGCATGCATGCACATTCTTGGAGGGAACATTACATGTGGACACTTGACATTTGAATTGGGTTGATGCCTATTTTTGGTGGTGTGTTCCCTTCATGAGTATTATTTGGTGTATACTACTACTATTTTTGTATGAGGGTGAATTGCTTTCGAGAGGCTAATGTCCACATGTTGTAACATGGTCAACCATGGATTGATGAGAGATATAACGTATTCATTATTATAATATTTATTTGACTTGTCATGGAGTTAGTTAGCAAATAATAATATTTTATTGTAAAAGAGAAGAGACTCACTCTATAAAGAAGAATTCTCTCTCTCCATTGTAAAGGGTGGAGAATTTGAGAATTTAGAAGCTCTCCTATTGGGATACATTGTAGAACATTTTGGCAAGCTTAATGGAGAATTTGAGGTATATTTTCATTTGATATGAGAATTTATTGTGCACTCATATTTTATGTGTTGATTTTGTATTAAGAAACCCTTGTAACATGCTGTGATTGCAATTATAATGAACCATGCTTCATTTTGGATAGATTATTGTGAGGTTTCAACTCTCTTATTTCTATTGTGATTATGTTATCCTATTGGTTCCTGGAGTCTTAACTGGGATGGAACTTCAACCTTTGTCAAATTTAGGTAATGATAACCATTAATTGATTATGGATTTAGCACTTAGTAATATTTTCCACCATAAGAGATTTGTTAATGTGTAACACAAGTATTTATAATCACTTTAGAAAAAAAACATACATTCATACACTTTGAAATTCATACATTCATCAACATAAAATGAAGAAACAATGAGATTCATAAAAAGTGTGCCATGAAATGTGTGTGTGTGTGTGTGTGTGTGTGTGTGTGTGTGTATTCAACATTGTCTAAATTGTACATTTTTTACAAAATGGAACCTCGTTCCCAATATACAAAATGAAAGCAAGTTCCCTAACATAAAAAACAACCATATGGTGGCCTAGATACAAAATGGCAATAATTGGTCAAACATTGACCACTGCCACCCTCACCACCCTCAAGAGAATCCTAGAAATCTATCTTTCTTCTCTTGCTTGAAGAAGCACCTCGAGTGGATTTGGGCATGTGCGTGCTTTGTCGCTTCATAGAATGCACAAATAAAAAACATTGTTATAAGTTTTTTTCCATAATGAATTAAAAGACTTACAAAATGATACTTTGTAATTTAACATAAAACAAATCACCGCATATGGAACTGACAATCGTGAGGGTGTTACCCTCCTCTTCTACCATAATCACTCAGTGATGCCACCCTACGTTAGTTACAAGGATCAAATCATCGAAATTAAACAAATATGCATAAAATAAAATTCATGATACACAAAAAATTATCATCAACACATTATCTCACCGTGAATATATCAGGCTTCGGTGGAGATTCATTGGTAGGTGGAGCACTTGACTATAAAAAATGTGATGAGGAAACCTCTATTGTGGTAGCCTTGCTGGATGGGGCCAATAGAAATGGTGGTGGGGGTGGATGGCATATAGGTGCATCCAATGTGGATGGATGCGATGGAATAGGTGGTGTAGATGGGTGGCCTATGGGTGCATACACTGAGGATGCACTGAATAAGAAATATGTTGTGTGTGGGAGGCAATAGACCCCCACATGTTGTATAAGTGATGGAAACTCCCTTAGCCTAGAGTAAGGTAACCCATGATCAAAGGCCAGGTGCCCAGGGAGTGGAATAGTACTATATCTAGCGAATATGTCAATAACCTGCATACATATTAATAATATTGAACTATTAGTACCAAATAGTAAAATTCAACAACATAAATACAACAAATTTGATGTTTAAATGGTATTTAACTCTACACATGATACCTGTGATGCAGGTGACTTGTCCATCATAGATGGACATTACTTGGCATCAGCTAGTCCCACAACCTGTAAAAAAACAAGAACATTAAAAGTTAGAGGATGTCATAACACAAAGAAATGACCATGGTGAATTTATCAAATGTGACACATACTTGTGTATGGGGTATGCCAAATGAGCAGGCTGCCTCTATTGCTTCATCAGTGGTGGAGACATGCACTGATGCATCCATGGGCGTAGAGGGTCTACTACACGAACGCAACAACAACAAAACAACATAATGATATAATGATATAAATAAATACAATACCATATAAATATATAATGATGAAGAAAACAAAGATGATTAACATACTAACCTCCTCCATGAAGTTATGTTATCGATTGGCCTCCATAGGCCCATAGTTGGTCTACCTGTAACTAAATAATATGTGAGGTTCACTTGGATGACTGTAATGTCCATGTTCCCTCTCCTCACTCCACTCTATTGTATGGGGTGAAGCTCCAACCCCTCTATCAATGTCACCGATAGACACCTCCTCTCAAGATATTGCAACAAAGCTACCATGTTGCACTAGGCTCTGATTCAATGATGATATAACTAATTATACCTACTGCAAGCACTCTACAACAGGAGGATACTGAACATGGGGGTTAGTCCTTCGCTGGGGGGGGCAAGGACCTAACACGAGATTGCTCCAAGCATGCTCTCAGTCATGTGTATACCCTCGACCTACCCCATGGAATTCATCAATGTCGAAGTAGTTGACATGCTGACCCAAAATAAATTCATCCCGCAATTTTCATAAAAAATATAAAGGCACCTCCCTGTTATTGAATATAGGTTTATCAAATACGATGTACCACCTATCCATCCATTTTTCATTAATTTGTGGGTGGACGCACTAGTCATTGCAAATGTGTTTCTTGGTCACATGTGGTTATTGTTGAGATCGAGGATCAATAAAAACATACATCAATTGTTGTTTTGATGTACCCAAGTCTCCAACTTGCTTTCTTTCCAATCCAATGTTGTAATACTCAAACATTCTTTCCCTATATTCAGAAAATAGAAGTCAATTTCCCTTGGACACTTGCAATGGACCTCACAATGATGTCCAAAAAGGTGTCCAAGGACTCTCTTATTTGTTCTCTCATGCCCCTTAATTGATTTAATAGTTTTCTTAATGTTTCCAACCCCTCATTAATTTGGGTGGTTATGGTGCATTGGGGTTTTCCTCTCCTTGGTCTATTGGTTGACAATTTACATTGTCTATGGGTTCCATTTTATAACATATGTTGCATTTTAAAAATTAAATTTAATAAGTGGAATTATGAAAAAGGTATTACAAACAACAATTTCATTTTATCCCAACAAAATCATTAACATAGTTTTTTGTAAAACAAAGAAAACCTATGTGTTATCTTTGCAATGAAATTGAAAAAAACTTATACAAGATTAGTGAATTGTTGAGATATTTACATTCAAGTATGAATTATGTGTAGTGAACCTAGCTAATAAGTGTTCAATATCATTGGGATTTACATCCATAACTTATGACTAATTATTTTGTATTTTTTGCAAAGCCAAGAGGAAATGATAAAAAATCAACCATACCTTTCTTGCAATGGACACGGTGGAAAGATACCAAGTTTTTATCCTCATATATTAGTCATGTTTTCTTTCTCCAATTGAAAAAATCACAAGCGCGGTGTGAAAATGAGCACAAAACTCACCCGCGGTCCCTTAAAAATAGGGCACAACAGGGAAGTGTGAATGTTCCTATGGACGAACCTACGTGACATGCTGACTGGAGGTTTGGGCCTTGCCAAACCTATAGGATTAGGAACGCATGCATTTTCCTAAGAATGCACATGCATTCCTGCAAGTGCACATTCCTACTGACCCCCTTTCCACTTTTTCGTCCACCAACTTTGTTCACTCACCCATATGGTTTTAGGAATAATGATGACTCAAAAGAATATTTCCAAAATCACTTAATATTTTAAACTTCAAGAGATGAACATTATATGAATAGGATATCCAATAAATCAATCGATATCATCGTTTGGCATCAACAACAAAATACAACCAACCTTATGGTGAAGGAAAATGAATTTTCTTTGACATGATCAATGACTTGCTTCCACAATTATGTATGCATTTAGATATAATGATGACTCACAAGCATGTTTCCAAAAACATTTAATATTTTCAGTTTCATAAGACGACATGATATGCCTTGATATTTTCAAGTAGGATGATCTTGTATTCTACTATCATCCACCCATGAAGTCTACATCTTCTCTTCTGCATGCTTCTATAACCACCATTTCTATGAACATGAGGTTTGCACTTTCCCACAATTCAATCTAACTATGACAACATTTATAAAATTTTTAAAGAATCAACACTGATATTCAAGAGTCCACTACAATATGAAACCAAAATCACATACATAATGAACTTAGATAAATGTAAAGTCCAACTTGACTCTTGCATTAGATTTTTCTTTTATCTATTCATAAGTTAGATATACCACCTAACCAATTATTATGTACATATAACACACACTTAAAATTGTATCTATGCATCACTTATGTTTTTATGTTCAATTTAATTAAACTTTATACTATAAAGATAATACATGATCTACATTTAATACATAATCATATTCAATGTAATGTATGCTAAGACTTGGGGCTTAATGCCCCTTTAATATGAGTCATCCTCCCTACAAGCTAAATCATCCATGAATGCAACATTGTACCATGTTTTTCTTTGTTACCCATAGTATGCTAAACCTAATCCATCATAACACATAAGTCATGGTGAATAAACCTTGATCTAATCCATCATATGCTAATTTTGTTGGCAATGGGTCTAAATTTATGGATATGGTGCACATTCTATTTATTGATGCTTCTACATTGATATCCATTAATGATGAATTGTCTAATTGGGTCTGCATGCATAGATATATTAGGAAAGGACAGTAATCCATTTACACCATTTCTCATCTATTAGGTACATATGGTATTTATTTTACACCATATCTTTATGTTATAGTTGTTGTTTCTCTTTGATATCTTTTAAAAGTAGCTATGATGCATAGGAGGATACGAGATACTTAGATCCCAAGTGGTAATATGGTCCTCAAGAACCACTTATCTTATGATTTGATTATATTCATTTTATTGGATCCATATTTAGTCATTGGGGGCATGAGATGATTAGATGCATCCTACAAGACATAAAGTGTACTTTCTTCAGTGAAAACAAGTCCAAAATTGTTTTCGATTAAATTTGATGAAACTACGAATTAAGTACATTGACAATAGAGGAGGGTAATACCAATAGATATTGTGAGATATCTCTACATACCATTTGGGAATGATATTTCCCCTTTTATTATGTGGGATTAGTGCATTGAAAAAATCCATAAAAAATTGTTGTGGTGGTAATCCAAGGATTTTATCTTTTAAAAGAACCTCACCAAAAATTTGAAAGTTCTATAGGTAGGTCATGTTTATTACTTGTATTATCTATGTCCTTAGTCATTTAATATATGAAGCTAGAAGAAATCTCTAGATCCTTTAATTGGACAAAGTTTGGAGGAACTAAGTGCATGCACTTAATTCCATTGGACAACGTGTAAAATTGATGGTGGACTAGAGTCTTAGATATTTGTACATGGGGAAAGATTATGACCTAGAGAGATGTGTTGTAAGATGCCTTGAAGGGGATGCCACATGGAAGTCTCTCCTCACTTTTAAGATTCTTCACATTAGCCACTTTGATATAATTTGAGGGAACTTTGAGGGATTTAGTATTATTAGGTCTCTCTCTATGATTTTAGGATGTAGGGGTCATGTGTTCTTAGATGGATTTGGGATATGTGGCAAGTTAGCTATATCTTTGAGTATTTAGGGAACATGAAAGGGTGATATTTATCTTGAACAACTTTTATACTTGAGGATTCAAC
>ML802997.1:0-19176 GCA_009831015.1 Picea engelmannii
ATTGGCCACAAGGGCCCTCATAATCTCTAATGAAGAGCACTTGGAACATGAAAAATATCACCTATCTGAAGTCTTCAGAATCATAGGTTACAAATACAAGGACACTAGAAGTGCATTAAGAAAATCCTTAGATAGAACAAATAGTGAACCTCGGAACTTAAACAACCATTCCTCCTGTAAGAAATATTACTTCCATTACATTCAAGGGGTCACTGACAAGATTGCCAAAGTACTAAGAAATAAAGAGATCAAAACTACTTTCAAGCCATCATATACCATCAAACAAAAAGTGATATCCATCAAAGACAACATTGACCAATGTCAATACAAAGGAGTCTACAAGGTCGAGTGCTCATGTGGTAGATGTTACATTGGAGAAACATGTTTTTTTTAAACTAGGATTAAAGATCATGGATTTGACATCAAGAATGAACGAACCAACACCTCAAAATTAGAAAAACACTCCCTTACAACCAAATACCATGTGTTCATAGAAAACACCAAAATCCTGGCAAAATAAGATCATTTTTTCAAGCGTCAAATTAGAGAAGCCTTGGAAATTATTAAGCATCCCAACAACCTGAATAGAGATGGGGTCTGGAAATTAGCAAGAACTGTCTTCCTCTGATCCACCACCAAAAAAAAAAAACATAATAGATTTTCCCTCAACCTAAGTTTTGTGCCCTTTCTCCTTTAACTTCCTGAGTTTTATTTTCTCTAGTTTTTTTGTTCCTTGGCCTCTTAATTGTTGTTTGCTTCCTTTTTATTTGTTTTATTTGCTTTTCCTATTTCTGTATTCTTCCTCCATTTCTCCATTATGCCTATTCTCTTTCTTCTTTTCTTGTCATTTACTAATAATTCTAAATAATTAATATGTAACACTGTTATTATTAACCATTTATTATAATATAGTGATATTATTTTAGGGTTTGTTTGGGTTATTTTGGTATATTTTGTCCTCTTACCTTTGGTTTTAGCATTAATACTATCGCTCCTTGTTAGTATTAATATCATTAAATGAATGCTTTCATTACGAAGTAATTAAAGATCTAGAACTATTTAATATGTTAGCATTAATATTATTGCTCCTTTTTAGTATTAATATCATTAAATGAATGCTTTCATTACTAAGTAATTAAAGATCTAGAACTATTAATATGTTAGCATTAATATTATTGCTCCTTTTTAGTATAAATATCATTAAATGAATGCTTTCATTACTAAGTAATTAAAGATATAGAACTATTAATATGATTAAATACCCTAGTAATTAATATCTAGTACTTTTATTAAATATTAGTAACCATTATAAGGTTTATTAATAATAATAATAA
The DNA here is from genome assembly GCA_009831015.1 of Picea engelmannii. Classification (NCBI taxonomy): domain Eukaryota; kingdom Viridiplantae; phylum Streptophyta; class Pinopsida; order Pinales; family Pinaceae; genus Picea; species Picea engelmannii. Next base: position 1,335 of record ML802997.1, read on the forward strand.
ATATGACTAATAATCATTAAAAGGTTTATTATTACTATGGAGCATTATAGGGTTTATTATCATTAATAATCCTTTTAGGTTTTATTATTATTACGATCAATAACCATTATAAGATTTATTAATAATAATAATATTCTATGGTTTTCACTAATTTCATTTAACTAATTAGATTATTGTTTTCTCATTATTTCTAGGTCTTTATGTATTTTTAGGGTCTTATTTCAGTTATTAGTAGCCAATGGCATTGTTTTAATTATTTTTCATTATTTTTTTGTATTTATAAGTTGCTCTTTCCTCTCATCTCCTCTTGTTAGGTACCAAATCTATTATAATAAGGGGGGTAGGGTATGCATACTTTCGTAGATTTTACCAGTCAAATCGTTGGGCGGAGGGGGGTCCCTTGTCCCACAAACAAGGGGGTCTCATACACCAATTTGGTGTGGCTTGGCCGTGACCTTAAAAATAGATTATTATTATTATTATTAAGCAGAAAATAACGGTGAAATAACAAAAATGTAGAGAACCATGTTACCAAAATGATACCTTTATTGATAGAAAGGAATGTTCACCTGGATCTTCAAGGGGGAAACCCCAACAAAACAACGCTCTATTGCAATAATTCTCAAGACAAATCTTTCACATGCCTTCTACTCCTATTTATACTAAATTTATCTTCAAAAGAACAATCTAAAGGAAGATCTTTCTAGAAGCAAAAGCTTCTATTAAGTATTCTTACATTAGACCTATAACTAGGGCTTATTTATTAATATCGACCTTTATTACATAGAAAATATATTATTCTACCTACATGAGGGGTTAGGGAGGTTAGGTCCCTAGCATGCTCCCCCCCCTTAAAAAATACCCTTTTCCTCAATGATTGAGATGAGGAAATTGCTGCAGAATAGTATTCGGCTCCCAGGTGACATATTTTGGTGGAGTATCCTTCCATTGAAATAAAAATTCCTTGATGGTGCACTAACGGGATGACGCTTGCATTGGTCCAATACTACTTGTGGCTGCAACCAAATGGAACCTTCTTCATCCAACTCAGGTAGACTGGTCTGGGTATGGAATTTAGTGCCAATCACTTTCTTCAGGAAGGAGACATGAGAAAAAGGATGTAGCTTAGAGTGAATGGGAAAGTCTAACTTGTAGGAGAATAACCCCACTCATTTGAGAATAGTATAAGGACCATATAATTTGGGGGTGAGTTTCTAGCAGTGTTGGGATTTGAGTGAATTTTTCTTGTATGGCTGCAGATGGAGACAAATCTATTCCCCTTCAACAAATTGACGTTTAGAACGACCATGATATTTCTATTTCTTCATGCAGTTCTGAGACATGAATTTTTTTCTTTGAGAGTACAGAGAATGGTTGTGCAGACTGTTATATTGTGGTCAACCTCTTTAACCTTGGAGACACTTAACATGTATGGGATAATTGATGGTGGACTTTGTCCATAGAATGCTTCAAAGGGAGTCATGCGAGTGGTAGTATGGTAAGAGGTGTTGTACCACCATTTAATGAGGGGTAACCACTAAACCCACGGATTTTGTCTATCTGACGCAAAACACCTCAAATATGTTTCCAAACACTTATTGAATGCTTTAGTTTGGCCATCAATCTAGGTATTATAGTAAGTGTTGAGATGCAACTAGGTTCCCTAGTGCTTGAATAATTCTTACCACAAATTGTTGGTAAAATTTAGATCACTGTAAAAAACAATATAATGAGGAATGCCATGGAGTTTGAAGATATTATCCATAAAAACTTGATCCATTGTGGAGGTTTTGAATGGGTGATGACGAGTAGAGAAATCAACATATTTGGAAAGATGATCCATGACCACCATGATGATTGACTTATTGACTGATTTAGGTAGGAAAATAATGAAATACATAGAGATATCCATCCAAATAGTAGGTGGAAGTAGAAATGTTTGGAGTGTGCTAAGAGTTTTGTCAACATGTCCTTTATTGCATTGATATGTATCACATTTAGCCACAAAACTGTGGATATCTTGTTTCATACTGTCCCATAAAAAATAATGTTTGACCCGTTCATAAGTTTTGGGAAAACCTGAATGCCCAGTTGTAAGTGAAGCATGAAACTCAAAGAGCATCATGTATTTAAGGGTAAAATAATTTCTTAAATACATGCGACCTTTATAGCGAAGCTCTTCATTGTGACAAGAGTACCCTAGAGAAGCTTGAGGATCATGTTGGAGTTCTTGGATTAGACTGGTGAGTTTGGGATGTTTCCACCATTCCTGAAGCCAATTTGTGACAATGAAGGAGAGAGAAAAGAGGGATCCTTATTCTTCATATTTCCAAGAAAGGGCATCAACCACCACATTTTATTTTCCCTTCTTGTAAATGATCTCATAATCATACCCAAACAACTTGGTCACCCATTTTTGTTTCTCTCTGGATGAAATTCATTGTTCCAAGAAATACATGAGGCATTGATGATCCATTTTAATTTGGAAGCATTTTCCTAAGAGACAAGGGCACCAGAGATCCACTACATGCAAAATAAACAACATTTCCTTTTCATAGATTGATTGGCCCAAATGTCGCTCCGACAACTATTTTTTGGTGAAATCCAAAGGTCAAATTTATTGAATGAGGACTACCTTGATGCCTCTCCCTGATGCATCACATTCCATAACAAAGGTCTTTGTGAAGTCAAGTAGTGCTAGGACATGAGTAGTGCACATAGCTTCTTTCAAGGCTTGGAAGGATTGATCAGCTGCTAGAGTGCAACTGAAAGAATTATTTTTAAGGAAATTTGTGAGGGGATCCACAATTTTCCATAATTATGAACAAAATTGTAATAATAGCATGTTAAACCTAGGAAACCACACAAAATTTTAAGAGTTTATGGTGACGCCAATTCCGCATATCTTCAATTTTATTAGGATCCACCCTTAGACAATCCTTTCCAACGATATGTCCTAGGTACTCAACTTCAGAGGTGCCAAAAGCACATTTAGACTATTTGAGGAATTTTTTTTTATTAGAGAGGAGATGGAGAAATTAATTCACATGGATGAGATGGTTTTGCAAAGATTTACTATAGATGAGAATATCATCAAAGAAAACTAACACAAAGTGAAGGAGGAAAGGATGAAAGATATGATTCATGAGGCTTTGAAAAGTGGAAGGGGAATTATAGAGACCAAATGGAATGACCAAGAACTCATAGTGACCCTCATGAGTGCAAAAGGAAATATTAGGAATGTCTTCCGCTTTCATATGTATTTGGTGGTAGCCAGAACGTAGGTCAAGTTTAGTAAAGTATTGAGCCCCACTGAGTTCATCCAGAAGGTCATCTATGACATGAATGGAAATTTTTCCTTGACGATAAGTTTGTTGAGGGCATCAAAATCAGGACACATGCACCAAGTGCCTTCCTTCTTGAGGACCATGACTACAATGGAAGAATAGGGGCCTTGTACTAGGACTGATAAAACCCGCTGCTAGCAACTCTTGGATAATTTTCTCAATTTCATTTTTCTGAGAAAAGAGATGATGATAAGGGCGAACATTGGGAGGGAGACTATCCAAGATTAAAGGAATGGAATGGTCATGGTCATATTAGGACGGGGGAAGGCCCTATGGATTTTGGAAAATAGTTTGGCATTGGGAAATGATATATTATAGGTTGGGGTGCACAAAAGGTGTCTTAACTACTTGAATGGAATGTAGTTGGGAAATGATACCAGAATGACATTTTTTTACTAACTTTTCCATGTGATGGGAACTGATGATCTATGGAGAGCCTGTAATGCCTTAGAATTTATACTTTTGTACCTCATGTTGGAATTGAATTGTTAAATCCTTAAAATCCATGGTGATGGGACCTAGAATGTGAATCCATTCGCACCAAGTACAATGTCACAACTGCCCATGTCAATAGAAAACATGTGAGATTTCAAGTGATACTGACCACTTTGTAGGCACACATTTTCACAACACCCCCCACATTTCATGGAACCCCCATTGGCAATCATGATTTGAAAATTATTGACTGCACGAATATAGCAATTGATCTCTTGGGAAAGGCGATGGTGAAAGAAACTATGAGTGCTTCCACTGTCAACTAGGATGATGCTTTCTTGTGCTTAATGTAGTCAATTAACTTGAGGGTTTGGGAAGAATAAAATCCAGTGAGAGAATTCAACGAAATCAAAGGTTCAACTTTGGGAGGATTAGAGGGTGGTGTAAGATCATTAGCTTGGGGTAGTGATTCCTCGGGTGAAACCACAACATCTTCATCATAAACATCCTTCAAAATGGCTATAAAAAAAATTTGTTCTTTACACTTTTGCCCTAGAAAGTATTTATCATCACAATTATAGCAAAGACCTTTGAGTTGTAATTTATCCATTTTTGCTCGTGTTAATTTTTGGACCTTGAGAGGAGTGGCTTGAGGTGTAGGAGTGGGATGTTTAGGGTAGGGAATAAAAGCAATTTTTTTTCTTTGGGTAAAGATGGCCTATTTTCATCCTTGGCATGTTTAGTTGCTTCCAACCAATTATGGTGGTGATCCATGAAGACTTGTGCAAGGATTTCATCCTTGAGGTCACTAAAAAGACATTCCTAGAAGGAGGCATCTATCATACCTTTAGTTCAGAAATCCAAGTTCTCAAAGGAAGTGATAAAGTCTTCCACTATTCCAGACTGCTTCTATTATCACTCTATAATTTCCCTTGGCTGCGGGAGGGAAACCATAGAGGTAACCACAAACCACTTTGGGCTTGGAATTTGGCCTTTCCAAATTAGAGAGGGCTATCTAAATGTAAATTAGGCTTAGTGGCCAGATCTGAAATATAAATAATGTTTTAAGATGTGGTGTTAAAGAAGAGAGAGAAATCCATTGGGCATGGAGTCAACTTTGAAGAAAATGGAACTATCAATGACTAGTGGTATAACTATCAAGGAAGAAGAGACTAGATAGGTGATGATATTTCAGTTTAAATATTGTTTTTGTATGATGGAAGAAAAAGAAAACAATTAACCACATTCATAGCACCAGCTGAGCTGAATTATGATTGAGTTAATAAGAGATACCAATACTTAAATTGCTTGAATCTAAAGCATCAATATCAGATGAATTCTAGACCATTAGATTTCCAATTTAAGCATATAAAGGTTGCAGATGAAATGAGAAAAGAATGCAGGAAATACATACATGAGAGAGAAACACACACTTCAAATCACCACCACAAGAATCTCTGGTATGAATAACACTGTACTTCTGCACTAATATTTCATTAAACTTCAGAAAAATTACAAAAAAGTTCAAGAAAAATGTCCTCTACACTTCTGCCAACCCCTTAATCAATAAAAATTAAAAATATATATAGAAAAGACTCTTCCCCAAGCTAAGGAGTTCGAGATCAAATCTTTCCCAAAGTTGGATCTAGTTAAAAAACAACACGTTTAGAACTACCTGCTTGGAAATAAGAATCAATTTTCTGGAAAATAGGGGTCAAATATAACATTATATCTCTCGAATAATGATAGCTGTTACAAAAATGAGAGAGGTTTTTGTGAATGGGTTCTTTATTGACAAAATCTGCTTTCATTTCCAAAATTCCTCTCCAACATCTTGGGACCTGCTCCAAAAGATAATGAATAAAATGGGAAATCATTAAAAGTTTAAATTGAAAAATAGGCTGTAAAGATCCATTTGAATATACCAAACCAAGATACATGTGAATAAACTGAGAGAGGTTTTTGTGAATGGGATTGGGCTTGAAAAACACCTCTTTCAGTTTTAAAATATTCTTTTTCATTTGGTCAAAAACTGATTTTTAAGTTAACTACAAAACAATCATTTCTAGAACTTGCGTAGTGAACTTACACAACAAACTTGCGGAGTGAGGTTCCTTTTGACATTTTATTCTACTGTTTGGCTTTGATTGATGGTTGAAGGTCACTTATTGATATTTTAACACTTGAGATGATGATAAACAGACATAGGACCACTTCATTACCCTTTCAAACACCAACTTGGCCAAAATTGTAATTTTTTTACAAAACATTACATGTGTTAATAGTTTCAACTTGGTCAAATGACCTAAATGGCAGGTTCTTGTGCCAAAAAATTCATACACCTCAACAACAAATTGTGTCCAAGAAACATACCCTTGGAATTCATTTCGATTCCATTGCCACCATTTCCATTGTTTCAAATCCAAATAGAGAACACCATAATGAAACTTGGTTAACTCATCAATAAATGGCATACAGGGAAAAATAATGTTCCATCTAATTGACCCAGGATGTTGGATCTGATCCATCAAATTTTTTCACCTAAAATCTAGGAATATGGGGGTCATGATGTAGGGAGTTAGAATGAGAGTGTAGAGGTTGGTTGGAGTCAACACCTTCAACATGGAGGGGTGGGTCATAGGAGGAAGGACCTTGAAATTTGTCCATGAATTGTTTGAGAGTGGAATTGATTTTGTCAATTAAACTATTGAATTGTTCTTGGTTGTATTCCACTTTGGCATGAATGAAAGAACTGTCAGAATTTGATTTCTGATTGGTTTTGTCTTAGCGAGTAGAATCCATTTGGGGATGAGGGGTGGGTCCATAGATAAAAAATTGATAAGTGAGTGATATATACCACTGCGATCAATGAGACCAAAGGAAGCTAATGGTGTAAGTGGGACATAATGGTGTCGGGAAGGGGATGGGTCCACGAGGAAACAATTTCTTAAAAATGATAGGTATCACTATGATCAGGGAAAAGAGGGGAATCCAATGGGATAGGTCCCAAATAAGGCTATTGGGAAGGGGGTCAGGTCCATGAAAGAAAGGCTTAAAAATGATAGGTACCAAAGTGATCATGGTGAAGAGAGGAATACAATGGGATAGGTCCAAAATAATGGTGTCGGTGGGATCGCTATACCATTTTTTAACTTCTACAGAGTTATATTGAGGCCTAAAGAATACTGCAGTGGTGAATGGCCAAATAGTTAACCGAAAACATTAAGTAAGAATTTCACAACCAGAATGTAGGAGGAAAGGTTGCACGACAATAGCTCTTGTCTATTCCCTTTCTATTCTATTTTTTCCCTAGGGGTTGTGGTTTACAAGGTTCCTATAGAGAAGGGTTTTCCCTATGCTATAACTCTATGATATACATGTGGGGTCAAATAATAGTACTTCATCCAATATCTCAGGGCACCATCTAAGGAGGCTTGACCGTACCCTTAGTTGTACTACCTGATTACCCAAGTACTAAAGAGTATCTTCCCAAGTGTTTTTTCTCGGTGTCATTATAGCAATTAGGTGGTCGACCGACTGATCTAGGGATAGTTTCAGGAGACCTAGGGGAATCTCGATATACCTAAGAGTATGTGAGAGTGATGGCCATGTACATATTTTGTCTCATGCGGTACTACTCAAAGAGTAACAAAATGTGTTACATAGGTTTCCAATAAGGTGAAATGTTGGTTTCTAGAAAACCCTGTGAAATCATCTGTATTTCCTGCATGGAGGTAGGTGAGATATGTGAGGGTAGGTTATATGACCTAACATGGCCCTCCCCATCCTCCAACCTATTATGAGGGCTCTACCCTCATAATTTCTTACCAATATTTATAGGATGAAGCCCCACTTAAAATAGTAGGTCAAACAATTCTCCCAATTTTTTAATTAATAAGGTACGGAGGAAAAGGGAGTCTTCCCCACCATATTTTTACCCATTGACTGAGAGATCTATGTTCTTTAAAGACACTGAAAATACACGTCTCCACCTTGAAAAAAAATCCCACAATTTTCGCAAAGGAAAGTGCTTTGATACCACATTTTAGGTACTAGATCTATTATAATAAGTAGAAAACGGAAATAATGTAGAAAATACCAGCGTAATAACAAAAATGTAGAGAACCACAATACCAAAATGATACCTTTATTGATAGAAATCAATGTTCACTTACCTCTTTGAGGGGGAAAGCTCCAACAAAGTAACACTCTATTAAAATAATTCTCAAGACAAATATTTCTCATGCCTTCTACTCCTTTTTATACTAAATCTATCTTCAAAAGAAAAATCTAGAGGAAGATATTTCTAGAAGCGAAAGATTCTATTAAGTCTTCTTACATTAGACTTGTTTACATTATTAACTAGGCCTTATTTATTAATATCGACCTTTATTACATGGAAAATATATTATTCTACCTACATGAGGGGTTAGGAAGGTTAGGTCCCTAACACCTCGGCTTTGTGTCCTAAAGATGGATCTTGTTGTGGATCTGAAACGTCGACCATTAACAAATGATATAGTGGATATTTTGAAAAATGAACAAAGGATGGGATACACCAAAGGAGGACTTGGGAAGAATGGATAAGGTATCCTATTACACGTGAGACAATGTCACCAAGAACATCTCTTGGATATGATACTATTGTTATCTCCCTACCTACACCTAGCCTTACTACAACTAAGGAAGTTTTATCTATTGTAGGTGGAGTTCATAATAGTTTTCTAGAATAGAAACCGATTGTTGATTGTGTTGAACCTATTGATGAGATGGTTGTTTATAACATGCCAGAATGTGAGAATATTGTTGTTGGTGACATTGTTGTTGATATGTCAAGTTGTTCTACTCCTGAGAGTACACTATAACCTTACCCATATTCTTCTGATCATCCAACACATAAATTCATTCCTTATCGTCATCCTCACCATAAAAATTGAAGGAATGGAAATCATGCTTCTAGGTCTTTGTTGAAGAGACGTGAAAGATAGATCCATGGACCAATACTGACTACCAAGATAGACTGTGGTTGGATTTATGTATGGTCATGGGTGAATCTATCCAGATGCTTGAGTACTTCATACTATTATTTATCATCAACTATACAATCGTGCATTGTTCCTCTTTCTCATTGATTGCTTTGGAGTGTTCAATCGAGAATTGACCCAATATGACAGTCGACTAGAGCTCGACTAAGATATTAGTAGACCGAGGTTTGACCATATATGATAGTGAGTTGGAATTTTTGACTACTTATTTGTTGACTGAGTTTCAACTGGATGTTTTTCATTGACTGGTGTTTTCGACTTGATCTATTGCTGATAATTTGATCCCTCAATTGTTTTTAAGTGGGGGAGTACTTGAAGTTGTTGATGTGTAAACCCAACTGATCTATTGTCTTGTTGACTTGATTGTTTATTTTTTAATGGACTTGGATTTGTTGAGACCGACCAAAACATGTTTGATTTTGTTGTTGGGAGTTGTACTTTTGCTTATTGTACTTGATACAAATATTGTTTGGATACATAGACTATATATCTTGGAAAATACTATTATATTGACATAGAATAATTATTTTGGTGTGTTTCTTTTCTAGTCGATTGATTGACTAGATTGTGTTGTCTTGTTGTTTAGTCGACTAACCGACTAGGAATATGTTTGGACAACAATTTTGCAACTAGTTTGCGATGGATGACTGCCTTTTCCCCCTTGATAAAAAATGATGGTAATTAGACTTATTCAAGAGTGTTTTTGTACCATATTTTATCATCTTTTTCAATAAGAACAAATTCAAGGGGGAAATCTATGAAATTTGTTTTCCTCCAAATTGAGTTTATGGGGGGTGTTGGAACATTGGGTTCCATCGTAAACCTCACCTTATCGGTTATGGAAGTTGATCAGTGTAAATGTGTTGAACCTGCATAGAATATATCTAGATAAACAATAATATACACATTTATAGAGAGAATTTGAGAAAGAAGAAGGAGAGAAATAATGAAATAATTATCATTAACCATTGTGAATAATGAATAATTTACACATGATATACTCTGTATAACTCAATGAGTGCACACTAGAGGAGAACCAATGCACCATAGTGGTGGTCTAGAGTGATATGGACACACACCAATAGTTACGGGAGTGAACTGCGACCTAGTCTAGTCTCTCAGGCAGTTATGGGAGTGAACTCCCACCTAGTTGAGTTAACTAGTCAACTAGTCTTCAGTTAATTGAATGAATAGAGAGTAGTGAGGAGTTAACTCAGGGAATCAAGGTTAGTGTGACAGTATAGTGATGATACCAAGGCAAAGTCTAATTATCATGGTGATGATATCAATGTTGCATGGTGACAAAACCAATGCAATATCTAAGCTCAACTCAACTAGTCAAACTAAAGTGTCAATTGAAAGAGGATATTATTTACGTGGAATATTCTCCCTAAAATATAGGAGACTGGATAATGAATAATTATGACTAATAAACAAGAAAAAAACTTAGGAAAAAGAAATCCTAGGTGTGTGTGAAGTAACTCTAACACCTCCCCTGAACATCACTATGGTGAAAATAAAGAATGGGTCCCGACAACGAGGCCATGTTAGGTACCCAAATACAAAAGATACACCAAAATAAAGTGAGGATAAAGGGAAAACCTCATTGGAACCCCCCCCCCTCAAGGTGCACTGTATGTAAAAAGAATAACTACAGGTGCTAGGCAACTGTGTCCTTCACTCCAAGACGACTTTGCAGAGAATGGAATTTATGCTGAGTGAAGGTCTTGGTGAAGATGTTTGTCGTCTGTTCTGCTGAAGGAAATAACTGTAAGTCAATTATCCACTTGTGTACTAAGTCCCAGATGTAGTGCATGTGGATCTCAATTTGCTTCGTCCACTGCCTCTAAACCGGATCTCTGTAGAACTTCAGAGTGATTTGGTTTTCACACCAGATGACAATCGAATGATGAAAATGAATTCCCAACTCAGTGAGAAAATGTTGTAGCCACATAGCCTGAATGGTTATGTTAACTACCCCTCTGTACTCTGCCTTAGCTGAAGATAGAGAAATGGAAACTTGTTTCTTGATTGACCAACAGATAGGTCTGAAACTAAGACTGAGTGAGTAACCGAATGTGGACTTGCGATCAGTGCTATCACCAACCCTGTTGGAATCAATAAACCCGATGAGATCTAATGTAGAGTCTATTGCATAATGAATCCCAAAGGTGATGGTGCCCTGTATCTATCGAAGGATACACTTTGCATATTTCCAATGTAGCTCATGCGGCTCTTGCATGAGCCTAGAAACTATGCCAACTGCATATGAGAGGTTTGGTCTAGAGTGTGTGAGATACAAAAATCTCCCCGCTAGTTGTATGTACAGTGTGCTTTCAACCAGTGGAGTCTCCCCACCATCCTCAAGTTTGAATCCTGATAGGAAAAGAGTCGGAGCAGACTTGCAGTCTATCATGTGAAATCTCTCAAGGCAATCTCGTGCATACTTGGCCTGAAACAGTTTGATTCCTAATGCATCCTAACTGATGTTAAGTCCAAGGAAGAAGTGTAGCGGACCCATGTCCATCATAAAAAACATGTCATGTAGAATCCTCTTGACTACATAAATCATTGAAGTCGAGCAACCGATGATCAACAAACCATCAACATATAGAACTAAAAGTAGAAGTGAATCAGTCGTGTTGAGCATGTCGACATCCAGGTCTGATTTAGAATGTACAAAGTTCAGTGACAACATGTAGGAATCCATATTTGAATACCATGCCCTCAGATCCTGCTTGAGGCCATAAAGTGACTTCTTCAGTCGACAGACTAAATATGAGTCCTACATAAATCCCTGGGGCAGCTCCATGTAGATGTCCTCAGATAGATCACCGTGAAGAAATGCATTATTCATGTCCATTTGATGAACTTCCCATCCCTTAGTTTCCACAATGGCAAGTGCCAATCGTACGGAATCCATCTTTGCTACTAGAGCAAAGGTCTCATCATAGTCAATACCATGAACCTGTTGAAATCCTTTGGCGACAAGCTTGGATTTGTATCTGATAATCTGTCCATCCACTGTGATATTGGTCCTATAGACCCATCTGCATCTGACAAGTTTCCTCCCAGAAGGAAGGGGAACCAGATCCCAAGTCTAGTTCTCGAGGAGGGAGTCGTACTCCTCCTGCATGGTGGATTCCCAAAAGGTATTTCCAATAGCCTCGCCATAAGACTGTGGATCTGAAGACTGAACCAAGAAAATATGCTTGGAGGGAAATGGTTCAATGGCAGTGAGTGCAATAGGAGGCTCCTCGAAATCATATCGATTCCTCCTAGTATCGGTTGGATCACCAACAAGATCCCCTGCATCCTGACGAGTAGTTTGTGCCCACTTGGGCCTCTTCTCTAGCTCTGCAACTACATCTAGACGCTCTGACTCTGCATCTGACTATATTGAATCTAAATCTGAATCAAATGAGTCCTCTGAATCAAAAATCTTGTCTGAAGAAGAGTTGGCATGTGCATGCTCATCATCTCGGATAGGTGGAAGAGTGAAGGTGTCTGCATGCGACTATTAGGTACATGCGAGATACTTTCCTCGAATTGTACACTATGCTCAATGATGATCCGATCCGATGAAAGATCAATAAGCCGATATCCCTTCACACTGTCGGGATATCCAAAAAAAAATCAGTCAGTGCTCTATGGATCAATTTACTTCCTCTTTTTAGAGGGAATCTGGGCCCATGCACGTGAACCAAAAATGTGAAAGTGGGTCACTTCCAGTTTGAGGCCGCTTCAAGCCTCGTAGGGGGTCTTATCCTTGACATATCTATGGGTATATCTGTTTTGGATGTATGTTTCACAATTAAGTGTTTTGACCCATAGTCTATGAGTTAGAGACTTTGCATGAGGCATGAAAGATGCCATCTCCTTTAGAGATATGTTTTTTCGCTCAACAACTTCATTTTTCTATAGAGTATAGGGAACTGTATGCTGCAATTGAATCCCTGCCTCACGGAAAATATTATGGATCTCATGATTTACATAGTATCCAACATTATCATTTCATACAACTTTGATCTTCTTTCCAGACTGTGTCTCCACCAAGGCTTTGAAATCTTTGAGGTGTTGAAAGACCTCAGATTTTTTCCTGAGAAAGTAGATCCAAGTAAAACATGAGAAATCATCAAAAAAAATGAGAAAAAACCTCTCTTTGCTAATGGATGGATGTGGAAAAGTACCCATAAGGTCAATGTGGATCAGATCTAAAGGTGCAGAAGCTCTCTGAGACTTTCCTTTGTCGAATTTCTCTTGAGGGTGTTTTCCGAGAACACATCCCTCACATACTACCTTGGAGAAATGGATGTCTGGTGGACCATCAACCAATATTTTCTTTCTAAGTTGTTGCATGTATTTGAAATTAAAATGTCCAAACCTTTCATGCCATATCCTACTACTTTTATCAGCACGAGTAAGTAGTAAAGAAAAATTAGGTTCAATGAATTCATAAAATGTATACAATCTAGATTGATGATTTACCTCACCAGTAGCAACCCTGGAGTTGGTTTTCATGTCGTAGATGTCCACGGAATTTGGTGTGAATATGAATTTCTTTCTAATGCCTGAATTTTCCATCTGATACACAGAGAGAAGGTTGACAGAAAGTTTGGGAATGCACAGCACATTCTTGAAGCTTCCGTTGGTGAGTTCAATCCTTCCTTTGCCGGTGACTTCGACAGAAGATTTGTCCCCCATCAAAATGGGAGGACCTTTTCATTCATCCAATGAAGAATATAATTGTTTTTATGCAGCCATGTGATTTGATGCTGCTAAATCTATGATCCAAGCATCGAGAGAGGAGTTGATGGCAATCGAGGCATGGCTAGAATTGCCTTTCTTGGAATTCAGATTTTTTGTCTTCTTCTTCTTGGCATCCTCAGGGATGTGATATCCAAGGTTGTTTTTCTGAAGTATTTGAGACATTAGATCTATTTTATTTTGCATGCATGCGGATTCTGGATGGAATCCTTTGTGAAAGTACGAGCATTTCTCCCCTTTTCTTCCCTTTTCCCTTTTGGATCTAGAGGCATCGGTGAAGGATTTTGTGTACCCTTCCTTTTTCAGATGTGCATGAGATTTCCATTTATATTTATCTTTATATTTCTGATATTTGTGTCTGCCATCATGCAAAATGAGTGCATGCACCCTTGGGCCTTTGATTGTGCCCATGTTGATGAGCTTGGTTTGCTTTTGTGTCAGGGATTCGATAAATTCCTCGAGAGAAGGCATCTTCCAGGTGGCTCCAGAGGCGAATATGAAAAAATGGAATGTGGATACGAATACAAAGAATTCAGGACCAAGCTTGGAGAGAATGGTGAGAACCATTTTTTTCTCCTCCTTCGATTTATCAACCTCGCAAGCTTTGAGTTGCAACAATAAATCCTTGAATTTTGTAAAGAAATATTGGATATTGTCAAAGATTTTTGGATCCAATGTGAGAAGCTCCACCTACAAAATGTGTCCCCTCATCTCATCTTGTTTTCCAAAGAGCCCTTCCAAGGTGGCCCAGGATTCATTGGGAGTCTTACAGGAAGATATGTGAAAAAGGATTTCGGGAGAAATAAGACTGCAAATTGTTCCGAGTGCCTCATCCATGCGATTTAAATACTTGAATTTTTCTATGGATGATGTTGGTTCTGTATATGTATTCAAGGTTAACCTGTACAACCCTCTAGTTCATATATGTATGGTTATTTTCTCCTTCCATGAAAAATATTTGTAAGGTGTAAGAATGAATTCTTTTTGGAAATCCATCTTTCCGTTGTCTTTAATCTTTTGTACCTACAAAACATTTTGGTGTAGATTTTGCTTAGCAATCCATCGGCTCTGATACCATGTACATTTTTTTAACCTGCATATTATAGATCTAGCTAAACAATAATACACACATTTGCAGAGAGAATTTGAGAAAGAAGAATAAGGAGAGAAAGAATGAAATAATTATCATTAACTGTTGTGAATAATGAATAATTTACACATGATATACTATGTATAACTCAATGAGTGAGAACTGGAGGAGAACCAATGCACCATAGTGGTGGTATAGAGTGATCCATACACAGACCATTAGTTACGGGAGTGAACTTCCACCTATTCTAGTCTCTAAGGTAGTTACGGGAGTGAACTGCCACCTAGTTGAGTTAACTAGTCAACTAGTCTTCAGTTAGCTAACTGAAAAGAGAGTAGTGAGGAGTTAACTCAGGGAATCAAGGTTAATGTGCCAGTCTAGTGATGATACCAAGGCAAGGTCGAATTATCATGGTGATGATCCCAATGTTGCATGGTGAAAAAACCAATGCAATATCTAAACTCAACTCAATTAGTCAAACTGAAGTGTCAACTGAAAGAGAATATTCTCTAGGTGGAATATTCTCCCCTAAAATATAGAAGACTAGATAATGACTAATTATGACTAATAAACAAGGAAAAACCTTAGGAAAAATAAATCTTAGGTGTGTGTGAAGTAACTCCAACAATTAGTTCTTTGGGTCAACAACTGAATAAATTATTGGTTGACCATGTCCACTTTGGATCCTAGGTCCGGATAGGGATAGCCAACTACATAATGTTATTTTTGGTTTAGTCCATGACTGGAACCTATATATAGATGATCCTTTTGATCAGTATATCATCATCAAGAGAGATCTATTTATTCTCTCATGGAGCATTCTTGTGCTTTAGTGCAACGATGTCTTCAAACAACACCACTGCTCTCAGATTTGTTCTCCTTTGTGGTTAGTATCCAGTCCCAACAAGTTGGGAATGAATTTGTAGTAAAAAATAGATAAATATCCTTAAAATAATTAGGGATAGCTTCAACCCAAAATATATTAGTGTTTAGAAGTTTATTATCCATTGTATCTCTTCATTCACCTAATTCTATCCTTGACAAGTGAACTAGACCCACATGGTATCTTCCTAGCTTAACAATAACCTTGAAATACATATCCTAAAATAGCAACAATTACCTACAAGTCTATCCTTCTAAGATAGGTTTATTCACCAAGTAATTTAAAGAATAATGATCAATGTAGAATTTAAAATGACCTCCCAACAAATAGTTGTGGTGAAACTTCTATAAAGTGTATACCATAGCAAGGCCTTCTCTTTTGTAGTGGTGTAGTTGTGCTTAGCTTGGGATAACGTTTAGCTAGTAAAATAAATAGGGTGATTAATATCCCCCTCTCTATGTTGTGCAAGGGCTGCACCTAATGAAATATGGGAGGTTTCTATGTGGACATGAAATTCCACATTCCAATCAAGGAACACTAGAATGGGAGAACCTACCAATTTTCTCTTTCAACGTAGCAAAGGAAACATCACACTCAAGGGTCCAACATAAAGTATTTGATTTATTAAGTAGCTTATCCACTAGTTTTTTGATGGGTGCATAGTTGTGAATAAATCTCCAATAATTCCAATGTGACCTATACTAGAATGCAAAGTCTTGATAGAGGTTGGGGTAGGAAAATGAAAAATCCACAGAATCTTAGATGGATCAATAAAAAAACCTTCCTTGCATACAATGTTCCCTAATAGTGTACCAAAGGGTGCATAGAAAACTCACTTATTCAAGTCAAATGAGATTTAGAGCTACCTACAATGGTCACACATTATTATTAGTATTTCTATGTGGTCCTTCAATAAGACGTATATTGTCTAATCATCTATATAAACATATAAAAACTTGTGGACATAATATTGGAAGGATACTATCACAATACAATAAAATATGGTAGAGGAATTCTTCAACCCAAAGGGAATCACACTGTAGGAAATTTACCCTCACTCTATAGAAAAGGTTTTATTATTTTTATTAGCTTATGCAATCCTAACTTGGTGGTATCTTGAAAAACCATCAATAAAAGTGTACACCTACTTACCCATAACTTGATCTGGTACCTCATCACTAAAAGGGTTCACAAATGGGTCATGAACACATGCATAATTGATACCTTTAACTTAACACAAACATGAATGTCATAAATACCCTACTTACTCTGCATCACTATAGGACTAATCCAATATGATTCATCCATAGAGGAAATAAAACCTATAACAAGCATACGATCAATATTCCTCTTTACCTTCTCTTTGACACTTGGATTGAGGTAGTAGTTTCATTTTTTAATTGGCTTCACTTATCACCACAAATCAATTTTCATCTCTCCTAAATATCCTTTAATACCCTTCATGTTTGTAAAAATTTGGGGAAATAGATCCACATACTCCTTTAGCAATGGTGAAACTTCAAACTTTTTTCCTACAACTATCTTGAGCCTTCAAACTCCTGCAAAGAGAAGTGTTGTAACTTGTCCATGGCATTTTCATCTCTATCACCCTATTCCATCTTCCAATAGAAAAATGATTCATCTAAATATTGTTCTAACTCCTTTAGAGTGGGAATTTTAAAAGGTTGTAGGAAAATCATATTGTGAACTAGTGTTGCAACCAATTAGTAAAGAAAATATGATTAAGGTAATTAGGGTTTTCATAATCTAAAGAGTTTTTGTAGTATACGTGAAATTAATGAAATGTTTTGATGAATCATAGTCCACCCTCTAGTTTTTCTTCTACATTCCTTATGTATGTACCAATCCCTAGGGATCAACCCTAAAGTATGCAAGAGAATATGTACTCAGTACTATAGCTAAAGGCATTTTCTCCCCCATTTCTATAAGTAATTATCATTGTGAGTGGAAGGGTCTATCGTACCTTCATACTATTTCATGAATTTCATCACTTCCCCCATTATTTAGAGACACGTCCTAGTATTCAAACTTAGGAGGGGAAACAAACCTATGTATCATCATTGGTTGGACCACATACCATGTAGTAATATTCTCCTTATGTGTATCCCACTAATGAATATCAGTAGTCTTCAAGATTACATCCAAAATAGGTACCCACTACTCCTCCATAATTTTGTATTCCATTACATCTAGGAAGCCCTCCACATCATGTGTTCCATCATTGATAAGAGGATCCTACAACTCTAATATGATC